>VSMD01019857.1:0-13430 GCA_008750895.1 Mirza zaza | reverse complement strand
GAAGCGCTCGGCCCGCGCGCCGGCGGCCAGGCCCCCGGGCTCCAGGCTCCAGACGCCGACGCCCTCGGCGGCCCCCGCGGCCATGGCCACGCCGAGCGCCGCGGTCTCCGTCAGGGCGGCCTTGATCACGGGGACGTGCAGGATGTCGGCCTGCAGCTGCATGAGCACGCGGTTGGCCGTCATCGCGCCGTCCACCTGCAGGTGGCGCAGCGGCAGGCCGCAGTCCCGGTTCATGGCCTCCACGATCTCGCGCGTCTGGAAGCACACGGCCTCCAGCGCCGCGAAGGCCACGTGGCGCCTGCTGGTGAACTGGGTCAGGCCGCAGATGATCCCCCGGGCCGTGGGCTCCCAGTAGGGCGCGTAGAGGCCCGAGAAGGCCGGCACGAAGTAGCAGCCGTAGGACGTGCCGGCCTCGTTGGCGAGGCTCTCGATGTCCTCGGAGCGCTCGATGATGCCCAGGTTGTCCCGGAGCCAGCGGATGACGGCGCCCGCGATGGCCACGGAGCCCTCCAGGGCGTAGTGCACGGGCGCGTCCTTGCCCAGCTTGTAGGCCACGGTGGTGAGCAGGCCGTGCTCGGAGAACACGCACTTGCGGCCCGTGTTGCACAGCAGGAAGCAGCCGGTGCCGTAGGTGTTCTTGGCCTGCCCCTCCTGGAAGCACATCTGGCCGACCAGCGCCGCCGACTGGTCCCCGAGGCACCCGGAGATGGGGACGCCCTGCAGGGGGCCCGAGCAGATCTGCCCGTACACCTCGGACGAGCTCCAGACGCGCGGCAGGATGCCCATGGGCACCTCGAAGAAGCGGCACAGCTCCGGGTCCCACTCGAGCGAGTGGATGTTGAAGAGCATGGTGCGGCTGGCGTTGGTCACGTCCGTGCCGTGCACGCCGCCGTTCGCGCCGCCCGTGAGGCTCCAGATGAGCCACGAGTCCAGCGTGCCGAACAGGGCGCGGCCCTCCTCCACGGCCTTCTGCACCGCGGTCACGTGGTCCAGCATCCAGCGCAGCTTCACGGCGCTGAAGTAGGTGCTGAGCGGCAGGCCCGTCTTGGAGCGCACGAAGTTGCTGCTGCCCGGCACGCGGCGGCTCAGGCTCTCCACCGTGGCCTGCGCGCGCAGGTCCAGCCACAGCACGGCGCCGTACAGCGGCTCCCCGCTCAGCCTGTCCCACACCACGGTGGTCTCGCGCTGGTTGCTCACGCCCACCGCCCGCACGCGCGCGGGGTCCACGCCGCGCTGGCGCAGCTGCTCGCACGTCCGCGCCACGCACTCGTACACCGACTGCAGGATCTCCTTGGGGTCCTGCTCCACCCAGCCCTCCTGCGGGAAGTCCTGCGTCAGCTCCACCTGGTGGTGGCCCAGCGGCTCGGCCGTGCGCGCGTCGAACACCAGGAAGCGCGTGGAGTTGGTGCCCTGCACCACGGCGCCCACCAACGGGCCCGCGTCCGCCTTCCCGGCCTCGGCCGCCATGGCGCGCACACACAGGGCGGCTATACCGGTCTCCCCGGCGACCGCGGGCGACGGCGGAGCGTGCGTGCGTGAGTGCGTCGGGGCGTGGGGCGCGCGGCACGTTCCGGGGGTCACGGGGAGGCGGGCGCAGGCGCAGTGGCTGCGAGTGCTCGCTGCAGAGCAGGGGGAGAGGTCACGCAAGGCGAGCAACCTTTGCCCCTTAATGGCGCCTTCTCGCCCCGCCCTTCCGGTCTAGGCCCTGCCCTTCCGGTTGGAGGCCCCGCCCCTCCGGCCTAGGCCTTGCCCTTCCGGCGGAGGTGCGCCCCTCTGGCCTAGGCCCCGCCCCCTGGCCTAGGCCCATGTTTCCGGCACAGGCCCCGCCCCCTGGCCTAGGCCCGCCCTTCCGGCACAGGCCCCGCCACTCCGGCCTAGGCCTTGCTCTTCCGGTGTAGGCACGCCCTTCCGGTGTAGGCCCCGCCCCCTGCAGCCTAGGCCTCTCACGGGCCTTTATGGCCCTGGCCCGCTCCTCTGGCCTAGGCCTGCCCTTAAGGCATAGGCCCCGCCCCTCCAGCCTAAGTCCCTGCCCCTCCAGCCTAGGCCCCGCCCCTCCGGTCTAGACCCCTGTCCCTCTGGTCTAGGTCCCCGCCCCTCTGGCCAAGGCCCACCCTTCCGGCATACACCCCACCCTTCTAGCATAGGCCCCGCCCCCTGGTATAGGCCCCGCCCCTCCAGCCTAGGTCCTGCCCCTTTGGCCTAGGCACACCCTTCCGGCATACGCCCCACCCTTCTAGCATAGGCCCCGCCCTTCCAGCACAGGCCCCACCCCTCCAGCCTAGGCCCTATCCCTCCGCTCTAGGCCCTACCCTTCCGGCCTAGGCCCCTGCCCCTCTGGTCTAGGCCCTGCCCCTCCAGCCTAAGCCCTGCCCCTCTGGTCTAGGCCCCTCCCCTCCAGCCTAGGCCCCGCCCCTCCAGCCTAAGCCCTGCCCCTCTGGCCTAGGCCCCACCCCCCCAGCCTAAGCCCTGCCCCTCTGGTCTAGGCCCATCCCCTCTGGCTTAGGCCCCACCCCTCCGGCTTAAGCCCTGCCCCTCTGGCCTAGGCCCCGCCCTTCCAGCCTAGGCCCCGCCCCCAGTTGCTCCATTATAGTTTAAGGGCACTTAAGTTAAAAACAAGAAACAAAACATATATTTATCCGTGTGATTATTTTGTGTGGTTCTATATTTCCACCTATCATTTTCTTCCTGCCTGTAAGATATCCTTCCACATTTGTTACAGTGCTGGGGATGAATTATTCCCACTTGGAGCATCTGAAAAGCATTTTTTTTATCAATATTCGTACAAACTATCTGGGTATAAAAATTCTACTTGAGACACGTATTTTTTTCTTTATACATTTCAGGATCTTGGAGCTGCGGCTCCAACCCCCTCCTCCTTCCTGTTTCCGGTGAGAACTTGGCTGCCATTCTTACTTTTTCTTATTTTTCTCTCTTTTTTTTTTTTTTTGTTATTCTTATTCTATATATTTTTTCTCTGTCTTTAGGGTTTTTCTCTGTATCAACAGTTTTCATCACTGAAGTGCCCGTGGGGTAGTTTTCTTCTTCTTTTCTGTGCTTGGGGTTCGTCGAGCTGCTTGAATCGGTGCTAGTTTATGAGTTTTAGCAAATTTAGAAAACTTTGGGCCATTTTTTCTTCAAAGGTGTTTTATTTTTCTCTCTCCTCCCCTCCAGGAACTCCGACGACACATTTTGGAGTAGTTGCACGGCTCACGGACGCCCCACTTATTACAATTGTCTCTTCCCTCTGTGTGTTTGATTTGGGATAATTTCTACTGTTGCGTCTTCCAGTTCGTTAACCTTTCCTTCACCGGTATCTACTCTGTCGCTGATTCATCCTCACACCTTGTGGTGTTCGTCCTTCAAAGTTCAGTTTGGGTTTTTAAATGTCCACTTGACCCTTTGAATACGCAGAATATGTAGTTAAAGCAACTTTTAAGGATCCAACTTCTGGCAGTTTGTGCTACGGATTTGATCATGAACGACTCCGAGGAATTATCTGCAAGCGTGTTTATTAAAAATCAGTTAGAAGGCCGGGCGCGGTGGCTCACGCCTTTTGTCCCAGCAGGGGTCCTCAAACTTTTTAAACAGGGGGCCCAGGTCACCGTCCCTCAGACCGTTGGAGAGTGCGCACTGTGGGCCCAGGACGCGTCGGCTGCTGAGCAGGACAGGCAGCGGCGGCCAAAACCCCGCCCGGGCAAGGCTGGATAAATGTCCTCGGTGGGCCGCGTGTGGCCCGAGGGGCTGTAGTTTGAGGACGCCTGGTCTGTAGTTTCCTTGCTTTCTCTGACTCCTTTGTCTTCTTGCCATACTAGGGTTTTCACTGGGCTTCACCTGGATTTCCCATCTCTGTACCCTGGCCTTAAAACTCTCTCGAGGTAGTAAGCTGGGGAAAATCGTAGAACTCACACCACTTATTTCTTGCTTCTTGGGAATTACCACTGCCCCGGGTTTCCTGAAATACAGCGTTTTGTGTGAACTGTTGTCATACATAATTCTGTGAGTTAAGTGAGCAATTTCATAGGGTCTTGTCGATTTTTTAAAAAAATGGTTTTAGCTGAAAAGGTAACTCCATCCTCTTTTCCACCTTCCAGAGTGGGAAGTCCGCTAAATTGAAACTTAAGTTTTCAGATTAAATCGCGAAGTTGGTGAATAAATAACTTTATTTAATCGCCAATTAAAATTTATTGAATATCTACTCAGTGAATGGCAGTTTTCTACGTTAGGGCATAGACCATACTTCTCTGAATTAGCTCAAGGATGAGGTTCATTTGTCTTTAGTAAAACCAAATGACCAAGATAGAAAATAACATAGACGTTAACTATAATAGTATTATTTCAGATTTTTAACTGGATTACGTTTTCTGTTAATAATATTTCCTGGAGGCTTTACTTTACGTCAGAGAAACAGAAATAATAAGCAGACTTAACTTGAGGAGTAGGGTATAGAAATCATCAAAGGCCTGGAGATTTTCCTGATCCTATGTTTGTTTTTTTTTAAAAATTCTACCAGTACTTTTCTGAGCAACAACTTAGCGACATTTACCAAGATGTCAGTTTAATGATGTCCACGTTATAAACTTTAAAATTCATTCATTCAGTAAACTGACAAATATGTTTTGAGAGGTTGCTACATACGGATTTCATTATAGGCAATAATATGGTCATTCATAAAACATTCTTCCTGCCATTTTTACAAACTTTAAGTTAAGAACAGTCAGTACCGGCTAAATTTATTTGTCTTTTTTGACATATTTTTTTTTTTTCTGTGCATGTTTCAGAGAGTCATTATTTATTCTTTTTCCTGTTAAGCCCGGTACATTGTAAGTTCAAGGAAGGCAGGAACCTTGGCCGTTTTATTCAATCTTATAACGTCGGCGCTTAGACCCTAAAGCAGAAACTCAAGAAATATTTGTAGAACGAATTAGGGAACGCCACTATCTACGGTCCTCACTTTATTAAGTAACTATCATAAAGGCGAGATGGTTTTTAATTTTGCTTGTTGGATGGGCTATTGGGTTTTCATTTTACAATCTAATATAGTAAAGTGGATTGATGAGTAGATAGAAGGATGATGGATGGAAAGATGATAAAATTAGCATAATACTATTTTAAGCGTGCAGTCTATGTGGTCTGTACCATGTCGGCGCTAACCTTCTTTCAACCTTTCCATGGGTTTGCAACCCATAGAAAACCCACAGAAAACCATAGTTTTCTCAACAAAATCTTGGGGAAAGCGCAACGCGAATAAAAAGCTGATCAAGCTGCAAAAACACAGTTAATGGAGAGGTTTTATTTCATTCAGTTTCCTTTGTCTGGAAGGAGATTTGAAAGGAATAATGGAAAAAAAAAAAAGTCCCTGCCAAGTTTACACCAATTTGAGGGATTCCGTGGTAGAATAATCTGGTTAAAGTTGTTCACCCCAAGAAAACCATTAACTGTGAATCGTTTTATTGAGGTATTTTCACGTTGACTGTAGATGTTCTCTTCTACCTTCTTATAGACTTTGTAAATTCTAGGAAAATGGGTGCACGGTTAACTCCTTGGCTTTTTTTTGAGACAGAGTCTCCCTCTGTCGCCCAGGCTAGAGTGAGTGCCGTGGCGTCAGCCTCGCTCACAGCGACCTCAGACTCCTGGGCTCAAGCGATCCTCCTGCCTCGGCCTCCTCCCGAGTAGCTGGGACTACAGGCAGGCGCCATCGTGCCCGGCTCATTTTTTCTATATATATATATTAGTTGGCCAATTAATTTCTTTCTATTTTTTGGTTTGTTTGTTTGTTTTTATTTTGGCATATTATGGGGGTACAAATTTTAAGAATTCCTTTCTGTTTTTAATAGAGACGGGGGGGGGGTCTCCCTCTTGCTCAGGCTGGTCTCGAACTCCCGACCTCGAGCGATCCTCCCGCCTCGGCCTCCCAGAGTGCTGGGACGACAGGCGCCAGCCGCCCCCGCGCCCGGCCAACTCCTTGGCCCTTGGCAAGAAATTTCAGACGTGCACGAAGGCCGCTACCGTTTTCAACCTCAAGAATAAAGATCAGCGTGCCAAGTTTAGATGCCACCAGATTTGGACTTATCTCCCCGCCTTGAGTCCGAGCTTGCCCAGCCAGGTTGGAAGGGCGTTGGTTTATACAGCGTGCGGCCAGGAAACCTGACTTTCTCGGGCCAATGTCATACCCAATACAACGTCACAGTTGGTCATCTTCAAAAAAAAAAAAAAAACGCCTGGTGCATTTTCCTGCACGCTGTTCCCCAACGTGCCGGGCCAGCTGTCGTGGGGGCCATGCCGTGCAAAATACTGGAAGACCTCCTTCTTCTCGGCCCCACGTGGCTACCCACCCTCTTTGTTTTGAGGAAGAAAGGAAGAATTACGAGCAGGCCGCCGTGGTTTGTGGCTCGTGTTTTCTCTCTGAAGCGTGGGGCTGGGAGACCCATGACCTCCACTCTAACAGACTCTGCCATTCCAGGCAAGCGATCGCCCAAAAGCAGACAAGGCAGCGCGTGTGACGATCTCAGACCTGGAAGTGGTGCATTTTTTTTTTTTTTTTTTTTTTTGTGCGCGCACGTTTGCATCTCCAAATCTTTGATCGATTCATTTATTCATTTATTTTTTTTTTTTCCCCGTGCGTGTGCGTGCTTGTGTGTGTGTGTTCTTTGTCATTTTTTTTTTTTTTTCCCGGTGAAAATCGCCCTGACTCTGATCTCAATGTTAATGTATTCCTGCTTACATTTTGACTTTGGAATATGCTACGGCTAATTATCATCACCCGGGATGAGAGATCAGAGACCCCCCTCCACNGCCCCCCCCCCCCCCCCCCCCCCCCCCGAGCGAGAGGTGCTTGGGTTTGGGAACAAAGGGACTCCATTCGTGATAATCCAACATCTCGAAGCCACCCGTGGGATCTTTGCATTCATTCATTCATTCATTTTATTTTTTTTTTTTTATATTTTTTTTTTTGTTGTTTCCTTCCCTCGCTTTTATTTCCCCCCCCTCCCCCCCCGAAAGGAAGGTGGGCAAAAAGGGGAAGCGTGAAGGGTGGTTTGGAGGGGGCTGAAACTTCCCCCAACTCGAACACGGTGTCAATATGTTGGCATGTCTCCTTTTATTAAGATGCCTTGCAACTGATAACAAGTCCTGCTGTGTTTTACCAACATAAAAAATTAGACTGGAGACCGAGGAGCGGCAGGTGGCTTCTGGCACCGAGAGAGGAGGGAAAAAAAAAAAAAAAATCGCACTTGATGTGGAAAGTAAAGTAAAAGGGGCCATCTGTTCGCGGCAGGAGGACGTGAAAAATCACATTAACATATTGTCACCAACATCATGGAATACACAGTTAATAATAAATTTAGTTATCATGGCAAGCCGCACTGGATGCTTTGCTCTCTCAAAATGCAGAACGGGAAAGATGTTCGTTCTTGCTCACCTCTCTCTCTCTCTTTTTTTTTTTTTTACCTGAGAGAGGAAAAAAAAAAAAAAAAAAAAACAAGCTTTCAACCTTTCCTTGGGGGGGGGCGGGGAGAGGGGAGGGCAAAGCGTTTCATTTTCAAGCCTGGCTGTGGTTCCTTGTGGCTCACTGAGTGAGCAAAAAAAACAAAACAAAACAAAAAAAAAACAGCCCCCAGTGCAGATGGAGGAGTCCTTTTTCTTTGATTCTGTCCGCTCGACTACAGCTTCTCATCCGGGTGGAAGGAGAAGAGATGGAGGAGAACAAAAGCTCGTTGGGATGGTGGTCCCTGAGCAGCACCCAGTGCCTGCAAAATCCCTTCCAGGAGGGGGTCGGGCAAGGAAGGGAAGGGGGGACCGGGCCGCCCTGGCTCGGAAGAGACTCAGTGGCTTTGTCCACTCTTCTTTTTCATGTGTTTATTTTTTTTGCAGCATATGATGGGGGGTGCAAATGTTTAGGTTGCATATATTGCCCTTGACCCCCTCTCTGCCCGCTTCGAGTCCGAGCTCGAAACCCCAGACGTCACGGAGCTTTGACTTGGACGGCACGTGTTATGTCGTCGATCTGACTCCATCAGGTTTTCCAGGCAAAGCAAGAAACGAGGTTTCGGTGGCGGAGATGAATCGAACGTTGCACTCGTTTTGCTTTTTCCTTTTGATTCACGGCGGCCTGGGTGTGAGCCAAATGTTGCTCTTCTTTCTCTCTTTGCTTGTTTTTAGACATTCCTGTCGTCTCCTTATTCAGCTGAGACTGTTTTCTCCAAGGCTGCAATCTCACGGAGGAACTTTTATTTTTTATTTCAGCATATGATAGGGGTGCAAATGTCAAGGTCACATGCATTGCCCTTGCCCCCCTCCCCCCTCGACTCTGAGCCCCGAGCGTGCCCATCCCCCAGACGGTGCACGTCTCACTCGTCGTGTCTGTACACACCCGTCCCCTCCTCCCCGCCCACCTGCCCGACACCCGACAGATGTCACTCCTGTGTGTCCACTCAGGTGCTGACCCGTCCACGCCAGTTTGCTGGTGAGCGCACACGGGGCTTGTTTTTCCATTCTTGGGACACTTCCCTTAGCAGGATGGGCTCCAGCTCCAGCCAGGAAAACGCAAGAGGTGCCGGATCACCACTGTTTCTTAGAGCTGAGTAGTAAGTACTCCCTGATGTACAAAAAAAGACACCTGCACTCGGATGTTTACAGCTGCACGATTCACAATTGCAGAGTTGTGGAAACAACCCAAGCGCCCATGCATCCTTGAGTGGATTCATAAAATCTGCTCTCTAAAGATTTTCTGTGCCTGGAAAAAAAAAAAAAGTCATGTTTTTACAGATTCTTTGGGGAGTCATTTTCCTTAGTCATAAAACACGCCAGAGGTTTGCAGGTGGACCGGCAGATAGACGTGCCCTTCTTTTCTAGACACCAAGCTTGCTGATCGCCGCCACGACACTGGTAAATCTTTTCGGGTACCACCTGGGTTGTCCTTAGAGCTGACTAGTAAAGACACTTGCACTCGAATGATTGCTTTTCTCGATGGGCATAGAATCTGCCTTCAGTCAGGAAAGCGTTCTTACGGAGGATTTTCCTAGTGGGTTTTGTGCAAGATGTCTGCACGTATTTTACAGAACAAATGTGTCAAACCAATGTGATGGGAAGGTTTCCTTGCTAGTTTTTTTGTTTTTTCTTGTCGTTGTGTGTTGCATGTGTCATTTGCCTATGTCGGCAGAGCGCCGAGGTCAAACTGAACTTGGAAAAACTGAAGTTATTGTCACTGAGTCATCATTAGACCCATATTTAAACACCTTTAGCTGTAACTGTGTGCTGTCTAGTTTCTTTCTTTTTTTTGGAGCAACCTCCAACTCCTGGGCTCAAGCGATCCTCAGCCCAGGAGTAGCTGGGACTACAGGCATGCACCACCATGCCCAGCTCATTTTTTTTCTTTCTATTTTTAGTTGGCCAATTAATTTCTTTCTATTTTTAGTAGAGACGGCGCTCTCGCTCTTGCTCAGGCTGGTCTCGAACTCCCGACCTCGAGCGATCCTCCAGCCTCGGCCTCCCGGAGTGCTGGGATGACAGGTGTGAGCCAGCGCGCCCGGCCTACGTCCCTGCTGTTTTATACACTGCGAAAAATGTGGCCAGAAGCAGTAACCAGAAGCGGAAAGTCTGTGATCATCACCTAAAAAAAAAAAAAAAAAAAGTTAAAGTTAGAAAAATTATGCTACTTCATGACACTGAATCTCATAGTCTCGAGGAAGTCGCCAAACGTTTGGAGTCCGGTTGGAGACGTTTTGCCACGGCGCATAAAAATTACCTGAGACCCCCAGAAGGCCGGCGGTAGCGAGTGACAAGCATTTTAAGGCCTGCCAGCCTTCCTTTGCCCAGCAGGTATTTCGTTCGCTGCATGCTGGGGTTCTTTGCACTTGTCGAAAACCAAGGCAGATGGGCGCCCCAGTCTGCCTGAGGGGACAGGCCCGGCGTACTTCAGAGCACCAGGTGCCCCGAGATTCCTCCTTTTCATCAGATGGTCTAAATGGACCCTCGGAGGCCAGGAATTGAGGGATGGCCTGGAGGGTCTTGCAGGTGGTCACCATTGAAGTGGCTCGTAGACATCCTGCTGGCCCCTGGGTTCACAGACAGCGTTGAGAGCGTAAGCGCCTTTCATGGTGACAGCCAGACTCTCTCTCATGAAACAGCATGTTAGAGAAACTCCGGTGGCTCCTGCAGGACGGAAAACAATCAGAAGTTGATGGTGATGAACAATGCTAGTGTTTTTTTTTTTCTTTCTTTCCTCTTTTTCTGCGCTATCTCTACATAGCCTCAATACCACCGTGTTTCCCCCCAAATAAGGCAGGGTCTTCTATTTATTTTTCCTGCAGAAGACACACCCTAGGGCTTATTTTCAGAGGATGTGTTATTTTTATTGTTTTAAGCACAGTGCAACCATCTACATTGATTCGCATACAGTGAAGTCCAAGGGATGTGTCTTTTTTTTTTTTTTTTAAGTGTGGTGCAACCATCTGCATTGATTCAAATAGAGTGAAGTCGTCGTCTTCTGGAACATCATCCTCACTCTCCAGACCCCGAATCCCATCCTGAATGTCTCGCGACTCTGTTTCCCTTAGAGCCACCGGCCCCGATCTCTCCTGTGGAGCACTAGAGCTCTCACGGGGCGGATGAGAAGGGCTGCTCCTGTTCTTTCCCGCTCCGCGACCACACGCATGGGTTGTGCAGATGCGCTGCGCAGCCACGCCTGTCACTAGGGCTGATTTTCATAGCCACGCCCACCACTAGGGCTGATTTTCATAGCCACGCCCATCGCTAGGGCTGACTTTCATAGCTACGCCCACCACTAGGACTGATTTTCATAGCCACGCCCATCACCAGGGCTGATTTTCACAGCCACGCCCATCACCAGGGCTGATTTTCATAGCCACGCCCACCACTAGGGCTGATTTTCATAGCCACGCCCATCGCTAGGGCTGACTTTCATAGCCACGCCCACCACTAGGACTGATTTTCATAGCCACGCCCATCACCAGGGCTGATTTTCATAGCCACGCCCATAACCAGCGTTGATTTTCATAGCCACGCCCATCACTAGGGCTGATTTTCGGCATATGGCTTCTATTGTGCACGTGCTTAGACATCCTCCTGGGGCTTATTTGATGGGTAGGGCTTATTTTCAGGGAAATATGGTAGTAGCAAATTGTAGCATGCGTTAGAAAGGAACAAATGGCTAAAACCAACTATAACTGCACGTGGAAGGGCTATTTTTTTTTCTGTTTTTCTTTCTCTCCTTTTATCTTAATTATCTTTTCTTCCAAGTAAAAAGTTCCAAAAATCTTCTTTCAGTTGGGTGTATATTCAGGTAACAATAACTATAAAGGCTCACTACTATTATTATATATTTTTCTCCACCACCCCTCCTCTGGGTGTATATAAACAGGCTGCCCCACTAGTAAGGAGAAGCCGTGGTTTTTAGTGGCCACATGTAGTGGTTTGCTTTTCTGAGTATACCATACATTCAACAGATTACATATAGAATAATTCTGATTAAATTAGGACACATAACATATACTTTTTTTTTTTTTTGAGACAGAGTCTCACTCTGTCGCCCGGGCTAGAGTGAGTGCCGTGGCGTCAGCCTCGCTCACAGCAACCTCCAACTCCTGGGCTCAAGCAATCCTCCTGCCTCAGCCTCCTCCCAAGTAGCTGGGACCACAGGCATGCGCCACCACACCTGTCTAAATTTTTCTATATATTTTTAGTTGGCCAATTAATTTCTTTCTAATTTTTAGTAGAGACGAGGGTCTCGCTCTTGCTCAGGCTGGTTTCGAACTCCTGAGCTCGAGCGATCCGCCCACCTCGGCCTCCCAGAGTGCTAGGATGTCAGGCGCGAGCCACCGCGCCCGGCCCACATGTTCTATTCTTATAAGGATGCCAGTCACATTGGGTTTCCGGCCACTCATAGGAGTTCATCTTCCCTGAATTACCTCTTTCAAGACTCTGTCTCCAAATACAGTAACACCCTGCATTAGTAGGGCTTAGGCCTTCAACCTATGAACAGGGGAAGGCACAGTTGAACTCATCACAGCAACCAAAATAACAATTACTGATGAGTCAGGGCCAAGGTACAGCCAGGAAAATGGAAACCACTTCCATTATTTGCAGCGGAGAACATTGAAAGCAAAGGATGGATTTAACAGATGATAGAACAGTTCCAAATCCAGACTAGATGGCGAGACAATCTAAGGATTAACAAAACAAGTGGGAACCTGTGAGCCAGACGTGGTGGCTCACGCCTGTCATCCCAGCACTCTGGGAGGCCGAGGCAGGAGGATCGCTTGAGGTCAGGAGTTTGAGACCAACCTGAGCAAGAGCGAGAACACTGTCTCTACTAAAAAAAAAAAAAAAAAAAAAGAAAGAAATTAGGTGGACAACTAAAAATATATAGAAA
The DNA here is from genome assembly GCA_008750895.1 of Mirza zaza. Taxonomy (NCBI): domain Eukaryota; kingdom Metazoa; phylum Chordata; class Mammalia; order Primates; family Cheirogaleidae; genus Mirza; species Mirza zaza. Next base: position 1,042 of record VSMD01019857.1, on the reverse strand, counting down.
AAATGAGCCGGGTGTGGTGGCGCATGCCTGTAGTCCCATCTACTCGGGAGGAGGCTGAGGCAGGAGGATCGCTTGAGCCCAGGAGATTGAGGTTGCTGTGAGCGAGGCTGATGCCATGGCACTCTAGCCCGGGCGACAGAGTGAGACTGTGTCTCAAAAAAAAAAAAAAAAAAAGAATATTATAAAGTGATTCCAAATGGCCTTCAAATAAAGAAGGCTGCTTTACATATTTATATTTATGGCTAGTGTCTGCTATATAAATCCACTCACAACTGGCCAGGCAAGACTTAGGACTTTATTTTATCCTCCTAATTACTTTAAAAATATTTCTCCTTTTCTTTGCCTGGAAGATCCTCCACCCCCCCCACCCCCTCCTACCCCTACAAGCTGTGCATTTCTAATTCTAAAGCTCGTTTGAAGCTTTGCTTAAATTCTCCGTGAAGTTTCCCCGATTCTTTCTTTCCTCCTCTTCCTTCTTGATCCCTGTTGCGTTCTGTCTGGGGCTGGCCTCAAGTCACGAGCAAATTTTCCGTCCATATGAGCAACCGTTTGTGCACACAATTACGTGCTTTCAAGACCAGGGGTAATGGACTTCACGTTTCACACAGCTTTTTATTTATTTTTTTATTTATTTTGTCTTTTAAAACTATCTATTCATTTAAAAAAATGATATACATAAAGTACTTCTTTTTTTATTTATTTTTTTCAGCATATTGTGGGGGTACAAGTGTTAAGGTCACATATGTTGTCCATGCCCCCCCTCCCCCCTGGAGTCAGAGCCCCAAGCGTGCCCATCCCCCAGACGGTGCACGTCTCCCTCGTCGTGTCTGTACACACCCGTCCCCTCCTCCCCTCCCACCTGCCCGACACCCGACAGACGTCACTCCTGTGTGTCCACTCGGGTGCTGACCCGTCCATGCCAGTTTGCTGGTGAGCGCACGTGGTGCTGGTTTCTCCATCCTTGGGACACTTCCCTTAGCAGGATGGGCTCCAGCTCCAGCCAGGAAAACGCAAGAGGTGCCGGATCCCCGCTGTTTCTCAG
>VSMD01019851.1:0-32033 GCA_008750895.1 Mirza zaza | reverse complement strand
ATGCGCCACCATGCCCGGCTAATTTTTTCTACATATTTTTAGTTGGCCAATTAATTTCTTTCTATTTTTAGTAGAGACGGGGTCTTGCTCTTGCTCAGGCTGGTTTTGAACTCCTAACCTCGAGCGATCCTCCACCTCAGCCTTCCAGAGTGAGTACATACAGATTTACCTCCTTTTTAACAGTTGCAAATTTGAAACTGTGTATATAACATAATTCCATTCTTTCATGGGCATTTAGACTGTCTTCAATTTTTTAGGATTACAAGTACTGCTGCAAAACAGACTTGCACTTGCGCAAGAGAGATTCCTGGAGGTAGAACTGTCACATCAAAGGCAATTTCATCAGTTTTTAAAAGGGAAACTAAAATTCAATGGCTTGCAGGAGCTCACTGAATACCCAGGGCATGGGTTAACTAAACAAGAACTGATTGCAACATGAAAGGGACCTCTGGTTAGAGAAGTGGCTCTATCCAGTAGTGAGGAGAATGAGAATAACCTAATTGATTGCAAGTTACAATCAGGAGAGCATAGGGGGAAAAAAAGACTGTGGAAAATCATACAACGGAATTAACTGTTCCAGAATCCCTAGAAAACGCTGAAGTTTAAAAATAAGAGTGTTCTAACTGGGATATGGGATTATGGAAGAGTAAAAATTGGAAGGAAATGCATCTGCCCCTGAGAAGGTCAAGTAGAGGTTTCATATGACAGAGACACCTTTTATTATATGCCCCTTTGTACTGTTGATTTTTTCTTACTATCTAAATATGTGTCTATTTTAAGGTTGTTTATGAAAAAAACACTTTTTTAATTTTGCAACTTTTTTTCCATTTTCTAGAGCAATATTAGGGTCACTGCAACTGGCAAAACAAAGCTTTGTTGTATAGCAAATAAACATCATCATTCTTGGCCCTTAACTGCTACTTTTTTTTTTTTTTCAAGACAGTCTTGCTCTGTCACCCATGCTAGCATGCAGTGGCATGATCATATCTCACTGCATGGGCTCAAGGGATCCTCCAGTGTCAGCCTCCCAAGTAGCTGAGACTACAGGTATGCACCACCACACTTGGTTAATTTTTCTATTTTTTGTAGAGATGGGAGTCTCACTATGTTGCTCAGGCTGGTCTTGGACTCCTGGCCTCAAGCAATCCTCCTGCTTCAGCCTCCCAAGTGCTGCTAGGATTACAGGTATGAACCACTGAGCCAGGCCTAAACTGTTACCTTCTGTCAGCACTCGAACAATTAAAAGGAACACGCACAATTGGCCAATTATGTGAGAACAAATCTCCATGAACACACTTTTGTTTTCAAGCTCCTTTTTCTAGACAGTGGTTCTCAAACTTCAGTGTGCCTCAGAATCACCTAGCCACAGAAGGTTGGTTAAAACTCAGATTGCTACCTCCACCCCCACCGTTTTGGATTGCATAGGTCTAAGTGTGGCCCAAGTGTTGCATCTCTAAGTTCACCGGTGATGCCAAATACAGCTGGTCCACTTTGGGTGAATCATTGTTCTAGGGCAGCTGTTTTCAAACTTTAATGGTCGCACAAACATACCCGGGGATCTTGCCAAAATTCAGATTTTAATCCAGCAGGTCTGAGGCAAGGTCTGACACTCTGTTTTTTTTTTGAGACAGAGTCTCAACTGTGTTGCCCAAGCTAGAGTGAGTGCCGTGACATCAGCCTAGCTCACAGCAACCTCAAACTCCTGGGCTCAAGCAATCCTACTGCCTCAGCCTCCCCAGTAGCTGGGACTACAGGCATGCGCCACCATGCCCGGCTAATTTTTTCTCTATATATTTTTAGTTGGTCAATTAATTTCTTTCTGTTTTTAGTAGAGACAGGGTCTTCCTTTTCTAACGAGCTTCCAGTAATGCTGGTTCAGTTGACCTTCACGTCTAGCTAGACGTCAACAGCGCCATGACTGGAAAAGTCGCTGGCGCTCTTCCAGTGATTACTGATCTCTAAGGACTCCTCAGAAAGTTTGAGGAAGAGAGGGAAGGGAGAAGGGTCAAGGGCACCCTCACCCAAGCAGCATGAAAGAAAACCAGGCACAAGTAGGGCAGCAGCAGCTCACCTGGCGGCAGGAAGAGCGTGGCGCGCACCCGGCCCGCGCGCACCGGCTCCCGCCGCACCCCCGGCGGCAGGAAGTCGCGCTCGTGCACCGCCCGGCCCAGCAGCCGCCCGGCCTCGGGCCCGTGGCCGTCCAGCACCTCCAGCTCCACGGCGAAGGGCGTCCGCACGTCACGCTTCACCAGCCGCACCAAGGGGTTCTCGGGCTTCAGGGCCCAGAGCAGCCCCATGGGCTCGAGCCCCGCGAAGCTGCCGCCCAGCGCGGGCGCGCGCGCCAAGTCCAGCTGGCCGGCGGCGTCGGCGCGGTAGCGCGCGTGGGCCCGGAAGAGCGCGCCCTTCTCGTCGCGCAGGGACGCGCGCAGCGTGACCGGCTGCTCGGGCGCCAGGCCGCGCACGACGATGCGCACCGGCTCGTCCCAGCAGCAGCGGCGCGCGGGCTCCAGGATCAGCGTCGCCGTCATCGCGGGCCAGGAGAGGGGAATCCTAATCCTCAGGCCGGTTGAAGGTCGTGGCGAGCGCGCCAAGGGCTGACGAGATCTGGCGTCCCCGGCGCTGGGAGCGTTAGGTGGCTGCGCCGGCCGGGGAGGCGGTCTGGGCGCTTTGGACCCGTGGACCCGACGGCCAGGACTCAGATTCTGAGCAAAAGGAATCAGGCTCCTCTCCTGGCCCGAGTGGGGCGCGCAGGGGCGTCCAGCAGTTCTGGGCGTGGCCCAACCTGCCAGAGGACTCTTCCCTGCCCCACACTACTCCTACTTGCCTGAAAAATGCCGTTGGAACCATCTGGACATGCCTACACAAGTACCAGGACAGAAATGGGAGATCACAGTTTCAAGAACTCTGGACCCTCCTGGAAGAAGGGCAACCTTGGGAAACGACCATACAGCGTTGTGGGTGCAGGGATCTGCAGGGATGCCGAACTAGAAATTCCGTAGTAAAGGCTACCATTAGAATAGCTACTGCTTATTGTGCATCTGTTATAGCCCAAAAGCTTTGCATATATCATTTCGTCATTGAGGGCTGTATTCCTGTTACCATGTTATGGAGGAGGACACTGAGCTCCAGGTAACTTTTAGCTAACAAATAAATTTATTAATAGCCCCTTAAAAATGGCAGAGCTCTGCCTCTGACTTAGTGTCCAAGTATCTGCCGGTGGCAGCACCTGCACATTACTTGGCCCTCTGAACCTTATTATCAGGGAAGACCAAGCCTTTCCATCTCTCTCTGGGTCTCACAGTCTTCATATGTAACATTTCATATGTAAAAACTTCCTAACTATGGGGTTTAAGGGGGATTGTGTATGTAGAAAAATACACTAAAACCCAAATGTGATAAGTAACATCTTAATGACAGAGATTGATTTTGATTTTGAAAGGATTTATTTTGGTCCAAATTCTCAAGACAATTTGCTCTTTTTTCACTTCAATTCACGTTAAAGTTGTTTAAAAAGATCTTTATTGGAAAAATATTAAATCACAATGCTCACTGATCATAAGTCTCAATGTAAGAGCTAAAACTATGGAACTTTTAGAAGAAGACATAGGAACAAATATTTGACCTTGGATTAAGAAATGGTTTTTTACATATAACGCATAAGCAACGAAAGAAAGAATAAATCTGGATTACATCAGAATTGTAAACTTTTGTGCAAATAGTACCATCCAGAAAGTGAAAACATAAGCCACAGAATGGAAGAAAATATTTGCAAAGCATATATTGGATAAAGAACTGGTATCTGAAGCATATAAAGAACTTTTGCAATTCAATAAAAAGACAACCCAAATGGCCCAAGTAAAAATAAGGAAAGGAACTCAATAGACAGTTCAACAAAGAAGATATAAAATTGGCCAATAAACACAGGAAAAGATGGTCAATGTAATCAGCCCTTAGAGAAATGAAAATGAAAAGCACAATGAGATACCACTTCATACCCACTATGATGGCTATAATGAAAAAGATGTGTTAGGTGACGATGTGAAGAAACTGGATCCCTCATAAACTGTTGGTGGGAGAAGAAAATGGCATGGCTGCTTTGGAAAGCTGGCTGTTTCTCAAAGTATTCTATACAGAATTAATAGTTGACCCTGTTACACCACTCATATGTATGTACCCAAGAAAAATGAAAACATATATCCACACAATGACTTATACAAAAGTATTCATAGTAGCTTTATTCATAAATCCCTTGGCAGGAATTACCAAATATCCTATCCACAGGTGAATGTATAAAGAATGTGAGAGGTCCTTACAATGGAATATTATTCGTTCATAAGAAGGAATGTATTTATATATACAACATGGACAAACCTTTTTTTAAAAATTTATTTGTCACTATTCATGAGGTATTAATTCAAGTGCAATTCTGCTGCATTTATATATTGCATTGTGGTGAAGTCAGAGCCTTCAGTGCATCCATCACTGGAGCAATGCACATTGCACCCGCCAAACTACCTCCCGTCATCCATTGCCTTCTCACTTTCACTGCCTCTCTGAGTCTCCATTAATCAACTCCATTGTTCCACAATCTGCTTCCATGTGTCCACATTATTTAGCTCCCACTTACAAGTGAGAACATATATGTTTGTCATTCTGTGTCTGAGTTGCTTAACTTAAGGTCATGGCCTCCAGTTGCATCTATGTTGTTGCAAAACACATGATTTCATTCTTTTTTATGGCTGAATAGTATTCCATTATATATATGCCACATTTTCTTTATCCAATCCTGCTGATGGATACTTAGGTTGATTCCATATCTTTGGTAATGTGAATAGTGCCACAATAAACATACACAAGTGCAGGTATGTTTTTTCATGTATTGTTTTCTTTTCCTATGTGTAGATATCCAGTAGTGGGATTGCTGGATCACATGGTAGTTCCATTTTTAATTCTTTGAGAAATCTGCACACTGTTTTCCATATAGGTTGCACTAATTTACAATCTCACCAACAGTGTATAAGAGTTCCTTTTTCTTGGCATCCTTGCCAAAGTCTGTTATTTTTTGTCTTTTTAATTGTAGCCATTCTGCTGCTGGCTAGGTCAGTCGGTAGAGTATAAGACTCTTAATTATAGCCATTCTAATTGGTATAAGATGATATCTCATTGTAGTTTTAATTTGCATTTCTCTGATGATTAGTGATGATGAACATTCATATGTTTTTTGGCCACTTGTTTATCTTCTTTTGAAAAATGTCTATTGATGTCCTTAGCCCACTTTTTACTTGTGGTTATTATTATTATTATTTTAGAGATGAGGGTCTTGTTGTTTTGCCCAAGCTGGAGTACAGTGGCATAATCATAGTTCACTTCAAACCTCAAACTCCTGGGATTAAACACAATCCTCCCACCTCTGCCTCCCAAGGACTTGAGGCTATAGGCATGTGCCACCATAGTCAGCTAAGATGTTTATTTGTTGGTTGGTTTTTTTTCTTTTTATCTTTTTTGACATAGAGACAGGCTCTCACATGTTGCCCAGACTGGTCTCAAATTCCTGGTCTCAAGCAATTTTCCTGCCTTGACCTCTTGAACTGCTGGAATTACAGGCATGAGCCAGTGTGCCTGGCCAGTTTTGTTGTTGTTGTTGTTTGAGTCCCTTGTAAATTCTGAATATTAGTCCCCTATTGGAAGTACAGTTTGCAAATATTTTATTCCATTATACAGGCTATCTGTTCACTCTGTTGATTATTTCGTTTTCTGTGCAGAAGCTTTGTAGTTTAAGTCCCATTTGTCTATTTTTTATTTTGTTACCTATGCTTTTGAGGTCTTAGTCATGAATTCTTTGCCTAAAATATGTCCAGAAGAGTTTTCCTTAGATTTTCTTCTAGTATTTTTAGTTTCAGGTCTTACATTCAAGTCTTTAATCCATCTTGAACTGATTTTTGTATATGGTGAGAAATAGGAGTCCAGTTTCATTTTTCTGCATATGGCAATCCAATTTTCCCACCATCATTTATTGAAAGGAGTGTCATTTCCCCAGTATATATTATTTTCAACATTGTCAAAGATGAGTTGGCTGTGAGGCTTTATATCTGGGTTCTCTATTCTATTCCATTAATCTATGTGCCTATTTTTATATCAGTAGCATGCCGTTTTGGTTACTATAGCCCAGGGGTCCTCAAACTTTTTAAATAGGGGGCCACTTTACTGTCCCTCACACCATGATGTTGGCTGTGGGTTTGTCTTCTATGGCCTTAAATGTTTTGAAGTATGTTCCTTCTATGCCTAGTTTGTGGAGGATTTTTATCATGAAGTGATCCTGAATTTTATCAAATGCCTTTTCTGCATGTATAGAGATGATCATGTGCTTTTGTCCTCAATTCTGTTTATGTATCACATTTATTGATTTGCATATGTTGAACCATCGTTACATCCCTGGTATAAATTCCACTTGATCATGGGCATCATGCTTTTGATGTGCTGTTGGATTTGATTTGCTATTATTTTGTTGAGGATTTTTGCATCTATGTTCATTAGGGATATTAGTCTGTAGTTTTCTCTTTTTGTTGTGTCCTTGTCTGCTTTGGTATCAAGGTGTTACTGGCCTCATAGAATAAGCTAGGGAGAATTCTTCCTTGATTTTTTTGGGAAAAGTTGTAGGAGGATTGGTTTTAGTTCTTCTTTGTATGTTTGGTATAATTTGGCTGTGAATCCATCTGGTCCTGGGCTTTTCGATTTTTCCTTTTTTTTTTTCTTCTTAGAAATGGAGTTTTGCTCTGTCACCCAGGCTGGAGTACAGTGGTGTGATCATAACTCACTGCAGCCTCGGACTCCTAGGCTCCGAGCGATCCTCCTAAGCGATCCTTCCATCTCAGCCTCCTAAGTAGCTGGGACCACAGGTGTGCACCACAATGCCTGGCTAGATTTTTCTTTCTTTCTTTTTTCTTTTTTTGTGGAGATGTAGGGCTCTCTATGTCGCCCAAGTTGGTCTTGAACTCCTGGCCTCCCAGAGTAGTGGGATTACAGGTGTGAGCCATCACACCCAGCAATGGGTTTTTTTGTTGTTGGAATATTGTTTTTATACCTGATTCAATTTCCCTAGTTGCTAATGGTCTGTTCAGGAATTCAATTTCTTCCTGATTCAATCTCAGGAGCTTGTATATTTCCAGGAATTTATCCATTTCTTCTAGGCTTTCTAGATTATGAGCATATAGTTGTTCATAAGAGTCTGTGAGGAGCTTTTGTGTTTCTGTATTATCAGTTGCAATGTCTCCTTTTTCATTTCTAATTTTGTTTATTTGGATCTTATCTCTTCTTTTCTTGGTTAGTTTAGCTAGTGGTTTATCAATTTTTTCTTTTCAAAGAACCAACTTTTAATTTCATTGATCCTTTGTGTTGTCTGTTGGTCTCTTTCATTTAGTTCTGCTCTGATGTTTGTTATTTCTTTTTTTATGCTAACTTTGGGTTTGGTTTGTTCTTATTTTTCTAGTTCCTCAAGGTGTGATGGTAGGTTGTTAATTTGTGATCTTTCTACTTTTATGATGTGGCATTTAATGCTATAAATATCCTTCTTGACACTGTTTTTTAATTAATTAATTTTTTTTTGAGACAGAGTCTGACTCTGTTGCCTGGGCTAGAGTGCTGTGGCATCAGCCTAGCTCACAGCAGCCTAAAACTCCTGGGCTCAAGCAATTCTCCTGCCTCAGCTTCCCAAGTAGCTGGGACTACAAACATGCGCTACCATGCCCGGCTAATTTTTTCTATATATTTCTAGTTGTCTGGCTAATTTCTTTCTATTTTTAGTAGAGACGGGGTCTTGCTCTTGCTCAGGCTAGTCTCGAACTCCTGAGCTCAAACAATCTGCCCACCTCGGCCTCCCAGAGTGCTAGGATTACAGGCATGAGCCAATAAGCCCGGCCCAACAGTGCTTTTTCTTTATCCCACAAGTTTTTATGTTGTGCTTCCATTTTCATTCATTTTTTTAAAAATTTAAATTTCTGTCTTATTTTCTTTGTTAACCCAGTGATTATTCAGGAGATGTTGCTTAATTTCCACATATTTATACAGTTTCTGAAGTTCCCCTTCATATTGATTTCTAGCATGATTTCACTGTGGTCTGAAAAAAATATTGACATAATTTTGATTTTTAAAAGTTTAAGACTTGTTTTGTGGCCTAACATCTAGTCTATCTTGAAGAATGTTCCATATGCTGATGAAAAGAATATATGTTCTGTAGTTTTTAGGTAAAATGTCCTGCTAAGTCCATTTTATCTAAAGTCAAATTTATCTAATGTTTCTTTGTTGATTTTATGTTTTGCTGAACTGTGTACTGTTTTGAGGGGGGTCTTAAAGTCCCCCACTATGATCATGTTGCTGTTTATCTCTCTATAGGTCCAGTAATGTTTGTTTAGTGAATCTGGGTGCTCTGATGTTGGGTGTATATATATTTAGGATTGTTGTGTCATCTTGCTGAATTGATCCCTTTATCCTTTTATAATGCCCTTCCTTGTCTTTTTATACTGTTTTTGATTTAAGGTCTGTTTTATCTAATATAAATATAGCTACTCCTGCTCACTTTTGGTTTCCATTTGCGTGGAATATCTTTTTCCACTTGACTATTTTACTTTCAGTCTATATCTTTCTCTACAGGTAAGATGAATTTCTTGTAAGCAGCATATAATCAAATCATGTATTTTTTTCCATTCTGCCAGTCTGTATCTTTCAGGTGGAGCATTAAATCCATTTATGTTCAAGGTTAATATTGATAGGAGCTTTTTCCATATCATAGTATTAATTGTTTCCTAGTTGTTTTTTAGGTTCTTTCTTTCTTTTTCAGTCTTTTTGTCTTTTTGGTTGACGAAATTCTGTTGTGTTGCCATTGGATTGCTTTCTCTTTCCCTTTCTGTGATTATTTTACTAAACCTGTGAGAGTTTTTTGTTTGTTGTTGTTATTTCAGTAGATTTAGGAGACACAGTGTTTTTTTGTTGCCTGGATGAATTGTATTAATGTTGATGTCAGGGCTTTTGGTGTAACTGACACCAGAATAGTGTACATTTGTACCCCATAGGTAATTTTTTCGCCCTCACTCTCCTCCCTCCCTCCCCTTCTTAGTTTCTGACGTCCATTAGCTTCATCTTTCTCTGCTGTATTCCTTTTAATAAAAGGATCTGTTATGTAAAATTTGGATTCAGTCAAAAGGCCACACTTAAGGACCAGGAGGGCCACATTTTGCCTTAATCCACACACAGGTTCCCCACCCAACAGGCACAGTGGCACTATTATCCTTATCACTTTGGGCAGCTGAAGAGGGAAGTTCACTTGTGGCCAGGAGTTTGAGACCAGCCTGGGCAACATAGCAAGACCCTGTTTCTCCAAAAAGTAGAAAACTTAGCCAGGCATGATGGCGCATGCCTGTAGTCCAGCTACTCAGGAGGGTCACTTGAACTCAGGAGTTCCAGGCTGCAGTGAGCTATGATGATATAACTGTACTCTAGCCTGGACAACAAGTGAGAGCCTGTCTCCAAAAAAAAAAAAATCAGAAAAAATATTACATCATTAAACTTTGTTCAGAAAATTTCAGCATATCAATTTTTGTAGGTTACATAATTCAGTCTTTTTCTAAATCTCCATATGAACCAATTTTAAAAGACTCTATGGGTTTATAACACATCTTAACTAAATCAATTTTGTTTCTTTGAGTGAACTGCCATAATAAATGTATTATCTTTCTCATGGAGAACTGTTAAATAGTGTAGTAACTAGAATTTACCTTCTGAGTGTCATCCTAAATAACAAACAGAGAGACTCTAAAAGAAAATGATATTTATTTGGGAATGGGCATTGCAATGGGAATACATGTGCCAAAGTGTATTCAGGGGGGTAAAGGAAAACAAAGTTTTTTTAAAGAACAATGAGGATTACATAATTGTTTTGAGATAATTATCTTTGGATACAAGAATCAATAACAAAGATAGTGTCAGTTCAAGGTTGAACAGGTAGTTGCTAGGCAGATGTCCTCATAGAAGTATTTTTTTGTGTGAAGTTATGATAGCTTTTGTGCAAGGTTGTAGCTTTTGCAGAGTCTTTTGTGATCGTTTTTTGCTATCAGGCATTTGTGCATGAGAACCCTCCTTTTATGGCTGCTATAGTTTGGATATTTGACCCTCCAAGCTTCATGGTGAAATTAGATCCACCATGTTGGAGGTGGGGCCTATTGGGAGGTGTTTTGGTCATGGGGGCAGCTTCCTCATGAATGGCTTGGAGCCATGCTTATCCTCCTGGTAATAAGTGAATTCTCACTCTGTTAGTTCCTGAGAGAATTCCTCTGAGAGACTATTAAAAAGTTGTTGTTAAAAAGAGCCTGCCATGAGTGAAAGCAGCTTGAGGGACTCACAAGATGCAGATCCTGGTGCCACGCTTCTTGTACGGCCTGCATAACTGTGAGCCAAATAAACCTCTTTTCTTTATAATTTATCCAGCTTCAGATATCCCTCTGTAGCAACACAAACGGTCTAGGACAATGGCCTTCCTGGACTCCATTTTTAAGGGTTTTTTTCTTAACACACTCCATTTTGATCCTGAATAGTTTTCACATAAGTGTAAGATTGTGTTGATTAGAAATTTTTATTTTTTATTTAAAAATGGCTTAATTTTTTGTTTCTTTGGTTGAACTGATTACCTTCTGAAAGGTAATCAGTTCAATTGGATTATACCTTTTTAACTTTCTGTACATAGTTCCTATCCAGGAATACATTCAGCCTTAGCAGTATCTTTTTTCCTAATAAAGAAAGGGCAAGATTAATTCACACATATTAAAGTTATAGAGTCTGGGCATTTTTATCTCCACCTTCACCTTGTAAGAGTGTTTGTCACTCATTAGTTACAATGTAGTTTCGGTGAGTTTCTGGGCTGCTTTTAGAAGCAAAATAGATAAAGGAAAAGCTTAGGAAAATATAATCAAGTTATCTCTTTAAGATTATGAGATTTTGTTTTCATATTTGTAAACATACCCAAAGCATAAAATATACAAATTTAGCTATTATTATTTCAGATAAGATCTTATCATTTATAGCTATGACTATATCTTCCATATACTCTTGAAGTAAGAGTCCTAGTGGAAGAAGCCTCCCCCTCTCCTTGGAGCCACCTCTGACATTTCTCAATTCCTGTGAGGCTTACACATCTAGGGCAAACATTCATACAGGTCTTTTCCTGTCAGAAAAGTTCTGAAGCAAAAAAAAAGTTCTATTTGGGGGAGTTTCTCTTCTATGAGCCTCTGCTTTTTCCACTCAGAAGTTCTAGAGAAGGGTCTTTTGCTTAGAGCAGTGTTTGTTACAGAAGGAACTTCTGAGAGTATATTTGCTCATCCATGTTGCCACAAAAAATCAAATCCCAGGTCAGGAACAGAAGTTAATTGGTAGAAAGTGTTCTTTGTAACCCATCATATACACATAACCTATGGTCACCTTACCCAGTCAGACAGTAGAATTGCTGAAGGACAGCGTGGAATTCTAACATACAGAAATGAGACCACATATTGACTCATATATTATTTCTCTACCTTTAGACCTGACTCACATTTTCTTGTAGAAAAGGAAGAGCCATTCAAATCAGTTTTACACTTATTCTCCCAACCCTGGGCATCTTCCAACTCAGTCCACATTACCCTGAGGGACACTGATTTTATCTGTAAGAAGCTGTAACTCATTCATATTTTCTAGTTAGATTTTAATGTGTTAATAATTTAATCTTCAGGAAAGAAACATACTCATCAGACATATTAGAAGCATTTATACTACAGTAGAGAGAAAGAGCAGTTCTTCCCACCTTGCTCTGAACTTTTGAGCTCATACTCATTCATACTCAACTGGTTGGCTAATGCTTCTTCATAAATCTGAATAGATTCCATCGTTGATATCTGTATTCTCTTTGTTTTGCTTTATAATGGGCTCTGACAGTCTTCATGACAAAAGGACAACTGTCATTTTTAAAACTAAGAGTTGTGATAGTTCTCACAGAGAAAAATCTCACTTTACAGAGAAAACAAAATTAATGTCTTACCAAAGACTGTGGGATTTGGCAATGAGATAGCCTACTCCATAAAACCAAGTCCAAGTTGCAAGGCACCATTAAGTGTCAAAGATGTTAATTAATCAGGCAAGATATGCATTGTGTTTAATATTTAAGAACCCTATCAGCATATTTATTTCTACCGTAGTAGAAACAGGCTTACTAATCACAAATCTTACAGATTTATGCAATCATCTAAACAATGTTTCAAACCATTTAAAGGATCATTTATATCTTTGAAAAGTAAATTGTGTAATCTTATATTAATAACAATAGAAAAAAATCTTGTCTTTTTAAAAATAAAATGTGAGCTGCTTGGTAACCAATGGCTTCCTATACAGAGTTGCTAAGAAATAAATTCACCTTGTAACTTGTTTTCTTTTAACCCGATCTTGCTGACAAAAAACATACTGCCTAGAAGTCATTTATCATCTTTAATGAAGAAATTTGTATTCCCTACTTTAATCATTCTTGAGTTAAAAGTAAATTCTTCTAGAATCCTAAGGAAATGATCTGGGATCTACACAGAAATGAATTTGCAGAGTTAATCATCACAACATTAATCATTATAGCTAACCTTTTCTAAAAACCTAGAAGTCCAAAAATAGCAAATCATATAATTATAGGTTATGAAATATTAAATCAACATTTAGAAGGCATAATAAAATGTTCATTGTATAATGATAAGTTCACAAAAAGCAGGAAAAATATCTGCACACACAGTAAAATATGAACACACATTCATATATACAAATAAAAACCTAAAAGGAAATGAAGTGTAACAATATTTTAATTGCGCTTTCTTTAAAATATTTAAGTAAACTTTTTATTTTAAAATAGTTTCAGGTTTATAGAAAAGTTACAAAATACTAGAAAGAATTTCTGTTAATATATTCCCAGCACCCAGTTACCTGTTTTTCTCATGAGTAGACTGGGGTTATGAGTTTTGGTGAAAAGACCACAGATATGAAGTATCATTTTTAGGACATTATATCAACATGACTTATCACTAATGATGTCAGCCTTGCTCACCTGGCTAAGGTAGTGTTTGTCACCTTTCTTCATTATAAAGTTATTCCTCATATCCCTCTCTGTATAGTACATTTTGGAAGCAAGTCAGTAAGCATAGGTACCTGCTTTTTAACTTATTTGTAGTTTTCAGTATTTCCTAAATTTTCTGCAATAAACATATTACCTTAGAAAATTCCATAAACCCTACATTTTCAAGCCTACCTATTTCTCAAGTCCCATCTGAAATGCCACTTCTTCTCAATTCCTCCCCACTCCACCACCAATTGGATGGGGTGTTTTCAATCCTCATATAGTAATGTCCTATGGAACTTGTTAAATTAAATAAGCAGAAAGCCAATAGCCTCAGGATGTCTCTGTATTTCAACAAACTGTAACATTAGTATGTAAACAAATCAAAACCTTTTGTAGTATACTTTTTATCACAAATAGTTGGGTTTCAGCCAATCACAAACAGTCAAGCTTTAGCCAATCACAAGGAGACCACTGATAAGACCATGCCCAAATAAGGCAGAGGCCTCGCTGTAGCCAATCAGGTGATTTCTCTACTTTACATGTGTGTCCAGTCTATGAAAGCTCACTGCACATTGCTGGGCAGAGCTCTCTCAACCTCTTCTGGTCCTGAGTGATGCCTGATTCATGCATTGTTCTTTGCTCAAATAAGCTGTTAAATTTATTTTCTAAAGTTTTTAATACACTTTTATTCTGCTGTTTCATCTTCACACTAAAATGTAATGCCTTCTTATTTATAGCGCCACCTTATTTCAGAAGGAATTAACAAAAAGGGCTCCTCTAGTGTCCATAGCAGAGCCTGCTCTCCAGAGGAAATGGTCATCCACACTCCTAAAAATCTTCTGTTTCTGTTCTAAGGCTCTCTCATTATTGTGCTCTGGAATCTCTGAGGATCCCTACTCCTCTAGCATGATAAACAGCGGAGAAATTACCTTGGGGAGTATTAGTTAAAATAGTCTGGCTTTCTTGCCTGGGTGCTTCCGAAGGCACAATCAGGAAGGCAAAGCAAGCAAGCCACCTATCCACTATCACATTCCTGAGTCCACAGACGTTTGTGGAGACAGAAAACTATAAGCACCACATTTCCTTTATGTAGAAAAAACAATTGTATATCTTTCTTAGCCTTCTGATTTTTAGCTTTTAATTTTCTTCTTTTTTAGTGCTGACTACACAGAGCCAGAGACCACAAGCTGCTAGTTAGCAGACGTCGTAAAGAGTTTTTTTCCAAGATGATATTTCCTTTGGGTGCTATCTGCATCTGAGGCAGCAGGCTCAGTAATGTAGTAATTTAGAAAATTCAGTGATAAAACCAGAGATATAAATGATATAAATCATAATCCATATTAAGGGGAAAAAAGGACCTAGTTGCCACATTTACATGTTATTAATCCTGTGGTTCTTTTCCTGTACTTGTAAATATGTCTTGAAATTTTATTTGTAAATTTTTTTTTTAATACAGAGTCTTGGTCTATTGCCCAGGCTAGAGTACCGTGGCATCAGCCTAGCTCACGGCAACCTCAAACTCCTGGGCTCAAGTGATCCTCCTGCCTCAGCCTCCCAAGTAGCTGGGACTACAGGTGCACGCCACGACACCTGGCCAATTTTTCTATTTTTAGTAGAGACAGAGTCTCTCTCTTGCTCAGGCTGGTCTCGAACTCCTGAGCTCAAGTGATCACCCAGTCTTGGCATCCCAGAGTGCTGGGATTATAGGTATGACCTACTACACCTGGCCTGTAAATATTTCTTAAAGATATCTAGACTACAAAGTTTAATGTTATGATCCATAGAACATAACCATCAATTGCCTTGCTTAGATATTATGTAAGACAACCTAACTATGTAAGACAACCTTGCTAGTTTATAATGCCCGATATATAAATATATAAATTTACATTGTTAGGGAGAGAAGTTTTAGATTAATTTTGTCTTTCTTGTCTATCTTTGCCTGAATGTTAATGGGGATCACTGATTCTGGCAGATTACTTTTGTCTTAAAATGTTGTGGACAAGAGCTTTTACTTGCACACATTCTTTTACTTGCCTCACAGAATGGTTGTGAGGATTAAATGACTGGAATAAAGTGGTGGGTATCCTGGGAGCACTGTTTTCTTCCTCAAATTTTTTTTTCCATCCTGGAATAAAACCTTTGTCAGTTCCATGTGTTGCTGTGGCACAGGGTTTGTGTAAGATAAAAGGTGCTCTTTTCCCAACACTGATTTATTTTGTAAAATCAATATTCTTGTTAAAATGGTATTTATGCAACAAAAAGCTTTGCTATTTAGCACATACATTTTGTTAAAGCATAATATTTGAAAAAAACACATATCAGTCATCATAAAGGTTACTTTTGGAAATGAGAATGATGGTGGTGACAAAAATCCAAGTATTGGAGGAGAAGGAGGCTGTTCCAAGGTCTAATTTAACAAAGGTGTTTATATATATGGCTCCCTTTTCATTCCTGATATCATTTTTGTATGAAAACTATTTTTAATAGTAATATTATTTTAAAAGAGAATAAAAACTTGAAAAGGTTATAACAATATTAATACATTTAGATGAAGTAATCTAACTGATGTTCTTAGAATATATTAGAGTCTTAACCTACAAACCTTTAAATAATGAATTATATGTTCAAGAGAGTCCCCTGAACTCTTTTATTTTTATATTTTTTTTGAGACAGAGTCTCACTTTGTTGCCCAGGCTAGAGTGCTGTGGCATCAGGCTAGCTCACAGCAACCTCAAACTCCTGGGCTCAAGCAATCCTCCTGCCTCAGCCTCGTACGTCGCTGGGACTACAGGCATGCACCACCATGCCCAGCTAATATTTTCTATATATTTTTAGCTGTCCGATTAATTTCTTTCTATTTTTAGTAAAGACGGGGTCTCGCTCCTGCTCAAGATGGTCTCGAACTCTTGAGCTCAAATGATCCACCTGCCTCGGCCTCCCAGAGTGCTAGGATTACAGGCGTGAGCCACCATGCCTGGCCCCCCTGAACTCTTTACCACCCAAGTGTTTGTGGAAGAAACTCTGGAGTTGCTCCCAAGCATCCACCTGGGCCATGGCATGAGCCCTGGGTTCCCCTCCCCAGATGACAGGACTGCCCACCAAGGTGTGCAGGGAAGCCCGGCACAAGGGGAAGTAAGGCGGCTCAATATGGTGCCCCGCCCCTGGGTAACAAATGATCTGGGGCTTTTCCTTCCCATGGGCCTCTAAGCGTTTAGAGGCCTCATGAGCATAGAACTCACTCTTCCAGTTGTGGTCATCCTGACCTACAAGGAACAGGAAGGTGCTCTCAGCCTTTTCCACAGGAATGAAGCTCTTCTGGTCAGGTCCTTCCAAAGGGCTGTTCAGGACATCCACAATGTCTACAAAGCCATCTTTGGTCACCTTGATTCGATTTTTGTTAACACCCACAGGGGGCAAGGTCTCGCCCTTGTAGTGTAAGGCTCCCCCGACATTGGCCACGGATCCGTTGATTATGACAGCAGCCGTGATGCCCTTCAGGAAAGAGGCCATGGAAAGGCAGAGATCACCCCCTTTGGAAATTCCAAGCAGCCCAACTCCTGGACCCTTTACCTGGGAAAAGGGATAGGGGCACAAGAAGAAGAATGAGACAACGGACAGTGTAGCATGGTGAGTGGTGCCCACCCTTGGAAGTCAGGTGAACCTGAGCCTGAATCTGGGCTCCACCATTTACCCAGTTTGCAACCTTGGGAAATTTACTTACCCTTCCCCCCATGTCCTCCTTTTTATAATTTCTCCATCACCATTCTTGGCGACAACCATGCGGATGATCTATCAATTACTTTGGCTGCTCAGTTCCTTGACTTCATATCTCTAGTGATCTTTTTCTGTATCCCATCTGAGCCACCTAGTCCCATTGTCATAACTAAACTGAGTCATCATCATGTCAGCTTCAAGCATTCTACTCTCTGATCACCATTTTCAGTACTTTCAGTTCAGCCATTCTGGTAACACCTGTGTCCACCTCCTTGAGACCCTGGCTACCACTTTTTCACACTCAGTATCTCTGTCATGTTCTCACTTCCCACCTCCTCCAGCTTAGATTTCATGCTGAATCAGTATCATCACTCCATTGCAAACTTTGACCATATAGGCCTGGAAAAATGCTAACTCTGGTTAAATCTACCTATTCACTTCCTCCAGGCCTGCATTTGTACAAATGAACATGGCTAAGGAAAAAATACACATTTTGCTAATGGATCTTACTTTCATTTCATGATCACAAAATTCAAATGAGCATCCCCAGTGCCCATCGATCCTGCCACACTTCACTGGTATGTTCGCTTTTCACTTCTCTAAAAGATTACTTCATACCTCTCCTGTCTCTTCCCTTTAACCCCCTCTTTCCCCTTTACTTTCAGTTCCTTATACTTTGTTTATTTATTTTGGTAGGGATGTGGTCTCGCTCTATTGCCCAGGATGCATTGCAGTGGTATGATCATCAGTTCTTCCTGCTTTATTGAGATGACAACAGACACTATTTGGTAGGAACTTCTCATTTTCTCACTGCCAAATCTACCCATTTCCACATGAACTCAAACTCTCTGCCTTCTGTTCTATTTCCAAAGAAGCATCTGACATAAATTTGTTGAATATAGTTGCTGCCTCAGCATCTATTTTTAAGTCCAATATAAGTTATTGGAAACCCAGTCATACCCTATCATCTTTGGCCTACTGAAAACTTCCCCTGTGTGTGGTTGTCTGTGATATAGCCCATTTGTACCTCATCCCACTGACCCAAAACCCAACATACTTCACAGCTGCTGACCACATTGAAACCAACACCAGACTCATGTAAATAAATTCCCTACCTTGTGCGTATTTTCTATAAGCTAGCCAATCCACACCACCGCCCTGCCCAACCTTCCAAGGAAACCTGCTTGGGTAACACCCTGGGCCCCAGTAAAGCACTTGGCCCATAGGTCTGCTTTCTCTCTCTTGTTCCCCATCCCAGACAGTTCCCCACTTCCTGGTGGCCCTGTGAAGCATACTGTCCTCTTTTGTCTGGATCTGTAAGTAATGAACTGCTTTTGTTATTTCGTTTGTTTTGTTATGCTGCTTCCTCTGTGTCTCCTGACCCACACATCTAACTTCTTTCTGGGTCAGGGCTATCCTACAAAGTGACTATCTTGGCAGGAACAAACTGGCCCACAGGTCAGATAAGAGTCACGAGAGCATTAAACAAGAATAAACAAGTTTCCTCTAAGGACATCTGGTCAGATGTCACTTAGGCTTTAGGCCATCATCTGCCAGGATAAAAAATGCCCTGTGAAAGGCACAGTGCAAACAGCCATATCCAAATCTCTTGGAATCCCAACATGGCAGGGCTAATTTCCTGCCATTCTCCTGACAGAGGCCTCAGGATATAATTAGAAAGAAAAAAATAAACACATTTCTGTTTTTAACAAAGGCCACCCCTCTACTTGTACTTGGGATCTCATTCTCCAGGGCTTCACTCCTGTAATTACATCCCCCCTCTCTGCCTTGCTAGCTTTCTTCCCTACTGGCTCATTCCCATCAGTGTAATTCCATGCTCTAGCATCTCTTATGGTTTATTGGCAAATTATTTAGCCCCATCTACTTTAGTTACAGCCCTAGTTCTCTACTTCCATTCAAAGCAACATCTGTGGGAAAAGTTGTCTGTAGTTGTTTTTTCTTAGCTTCCATTCTCCACCCCATCTCCTCCAGGGTAGTCAGGGTTTGCAATATTCCACAAGGACTGTTCTTGTCCCGGTTACCAGTGCCCTCTATGTTATAAACAAATGTCACTTCATCGACCTCTCAAATTAAGTTTTTTTGTTTTATTTTGTTTTGTGGCTTCTGCAATAGCACCCTTGACTGGTTTCAACTGTGCATTCCTCACAAAAGTACTAGGAATTAAATGATATTATTATCATCCCCATTTTTCAAAGAGATAGAGGTCCTAAGTCATGAAGCTAGTAATTGGCAAAATCAAAACTCAAATTTACTTATTCTCTATATATATTTAATGCTGGGTCGACTACAGTACACCCTATCATCTTTTTTTTCCTTTTCTTTTCTTTTCAAAACAGAGTCCCAGGCTACAGTGCAGTGGCTATTCACAAGCACAATCACAGCTCACCATAGCCTTGAACTCCTGGGCTCAAGTGATCTTCCTCAGTCTCCCAAATAGCTGGGACTACAGGCTCACACTACTGTACCCAACTCTCCTATCACCTTTTCTAAGAGCTTCAATGCTTCTATCTACCTTGAGCTCTGACTGAATTATATAATAAGCTAGATTTATCTTCTCATCCCCTGATATGCTAAGTCTAGAACCCTCAAGACATTTCCTAGTATCCAGGTTCTCTGGCTGCCACGTTCCTCCTTTAAAACTTAAAACAAGGCCGGGCGCGGTGGCTCACGCCTGTAATCCTAGTTCTCTGGGAGGCCGAGGTGGGCGGATCGTTTAGAGCTCAGGAGTTCGAGACCAGCTCTGAGCAAGAGCGAGACCCCATCTCTACTATAAATAGAAAGAAATTAATTGGCCAACTAATATATATAGAAAAAAAAATTAGCCGGGCATGGTGGCACATGCCTGTAGTCCCAGCTACTTGGGAGGCTGAGGCAGCAGGATTGCTTGAGCCCAGGAGTTTGAGGTTGCTGTGAGCTAGGCTGACGCCATGGCACTCACTCTAGCCTGGGCAATAAAGTGAGACTCTGTCTCAAAAAAAAAAAAAAACTTAAAACAAAACAAAACAGAAAACACCTTAATCCTGTGCACACAACAGTGAGTACAGGGGAGAGAGGATTGTTAAATGCTTAAACTGGCACCTTCTAGAGACAGTAATTATCTTCTTTTCTCCTTGTACTTCCTATGTCAAACCCAGGGTCCTCAAATGTGTTTGGGCCTCATTATGAAATACTATAACATACTGAAATTTAAAATACGAGAATAACAACTAAGAACATCTTTACTAGCAGCAAGTTAGTATATGACAGCAATACAGAATTGTATAGAAGATATCCATGAGAAATGACTATAAAAGGTAGTGTGTGTTGGGGTAGGGAGTAGCTGTCATGAATGAGCCAACTTCTGTTGCAGAAGAAGACCTGACCGGTAGCCCATACAACTTAGAGAAGAGCCAACCTGAGGGTGATTGCGCAGGTGGTTGACAGCTTCTTCAAAGTACTCCAGGTGGAGGTTCTCAATGCCCTTGGGGAGGTCTTCACAGTTGTAATAAGCCAGAGCCATCACAGCAAAACCTTTCCCAGCCAGCAGACTAGCTCGGTACTCCAGGAGGCCACCTCCAACTCCAAAAATGTCCACAATCCCAGGAAAGGGCCCAGGTTCTTGGGAAGAAAACAAAACACAAAACTAAACTATTCTTGAGACTTTGCAGTGATATCAAAAGCCATTTGTTGCCTACTTGGTGATGACAAAGTTTTCTACTGACAATCAGAAGTGCTGAAAGACCTCTGGCCTTCAAACAGCCAGAGAGCGACACAGGCTAAATCTACATTCCTCTCTACATCCGGAGCCTTGAAGCCCCACAGATTTTACCACGAGGATGTGTTACTTTTGAGACTAAAAATAATTTACAAAAATGAGAACAACAAAAACATTGCACTCCACCCCCCCCAAAACTGACAATGTCAAATATTGGTGAGCATGCAGAGCAACTGAAACCCTCATATGATGCTGGCAGGAATGCAAAATGGTACAGTCACTTTGGAAAACTATTGGAAGTTTCTTATGAGGTTAAACATATACTTACCACAATCCCACTCCTAGGTATTTGCCCAACAGAAATGAAAACTTGTGTTCACACAAAAACTTGTATGGAAGTGTGTATAGTGACTTTATTCATGATCTCCAAAAACTGGAAACAACCCAAATGTCCTTCAACTGGTAAGTGAATAAACAAACTGTTGTATATCCATATAATGGAGTACTACTAAGAAACAAAAAGAAGGACTGATACATAGAAGAGCACAAATGAATCTCAAAAGCATTCACTTACCAGAATGCACTTAGCCTTCTGCATTTAGCTAAGTGAATGGAAACAGACTCAAAAAGCTACATACTCATTCTGTATGATTCCACTTACTGGATATTCTCCCCTTTATATAAAAAGTTTGTATTTCACATATAAAATTTAAAGAATAATAAAGCAAACACTTTTTAGCCAACACTAGTTTAAGAAATAGTTCAGTACTGACTTGGATAACTGTGGTAATTCTTAAAGAAAAAAAAAAAAGAAAGAGTTTAGTACTAAGGCCCCCTAAGTATGTGCCCCTTTCCTCCTTTCCCTTATCCTGCATTTTGTCTTTATCATTGTTTTGATTTTCTTTACAGTATTAGCACTTAAATGTGTACCTTAAACAATATTTTATTTTGCCTATTTTTTGAATTTTATCTAAATGGAATGATATTGAATGTGTTCTGTGGTTTGTTTCACTTAAATTATTTTGGAGATTCATCAATGTTGATGCTTGTAGCTGTAGTTCAATCACTTTGCTTGAAATATACTTCAAGTTATTCATCAGTTCTATTATTGATGGACATTTGGGCTATTTCCAGTTGTTTTTGCTCTTATAGACAACATGTCTCAGGGCACACATGTACAAGTAGAATGACACATTCAATTTTCTAAGACAAACTGTTTCCCAGATGAATATTTTGGCTCCAGCTAGCAGGGCATGTGAGTTACTTTGTAGTTTTATTTTGCATTCCTTGATTATTAATGACAAGCATCTTTTCATTTTATCATTGGCTGACTGCTCTTTATGTAAAAATATACAATTATCTCAGATTTGCAGTTGACAGCAAGAGGCCTTCCTTCTACCATAAATGCTAGTTTACTTAACACGCTGTGAGAGTTGAAAGAAAAGTTTCAAAACTGAAAAACACTAAAAAATCAAAACTAAACTATCAATGGTTTTTATTTTATAAATTACAAGTGTCCTCTAACTTTCCTTACAAGGTCTTGTAACAGCACCGGATTTGAAGGACCTCTCAGCTTTGGGGCACCAGGGCCACTTCCCCTGCCAGCTTTCCTTTCCTGTGTCCTTGACACTGACCTCCAGAATGCTGAGAGCCACCTCCTTCCTCCGTGTAAAACCGCGAGGAAGTGGGACCAGGAGACCAGGCACGAGTAGGGCAGCAGCAGCTCACCTGGCGGCAGGAAGAGCGTGGCGCGCACCCGGCCCGCGCGCACCGGCTCCCGCCGCACCCCCGGCGGCAGGAAGTCGCGCTCGTGCACCGCCCGGCCCAGCAGCCGCCCGGCCTCGGGCCCGTGGCCGTCCAGCACCTCCAGCTCCACGGCGAAGGGCGTCCGCACGTCGCGCTTCACCAGCCGCACCAAGGGCTTCTCGGGCTCCAGGGCCCAGAGCAGCCCCATGGGCTCGAGCCCCGCGAAGCTGCCGCCCAGCGCGGGCGCGCGCGCCAGGTCCAGCTGGCCGGCGGCGTCGGCGCGGTAGCGCGCGTGGGCCCGGAAGAGCGCGCCCTTCTCGTCGCGCAGGGACGCGCGCAGCGTGACCGGCTGCTCGGGCGCCAGGCCGCGCACGACGATGCGCACCGGCTCGTCCCAGCAGCAGCGGCGCGCGGGCTCCAGGATCAGCGTCGCCGCCATACGGACAGGAGCCCAAGCGATCCGTCCACGTAGTCTCAGCGGAGGAGTCCCCAGCAACTGCGCCCAACTTTTCAGGCCCCCTCGGCACAGTCCGGACGCTCGCAGGACAGCAAGAGACGAGGCCACCATTTTGCGCTTTGATTTCAGACGTGCCTGCTGGCTAAGTGCCCAGCAGGGCAGAGCAGTTGCTAATCTGTGCTGGGAAAGCCAGAGCCCTGCCGCTCAGCAAGAGCGACTCTAGACACACGCGAACTTGCCTAACGCCTCCTGTATCGAAAACCTGCTCTTTATGTTGGGAAACAACTTCCTACTGCTGCTTTTCTGAAGCTCATTGGCCCGGAAGAGTGTGCTGGCTCTTGAGGAACGTGGCAGGTAGCAAAGTCCCCAGTCGCCTAAGAGGAATACAGGACTGGAGCTGAGTTTTATCACGTTATCGAGTAATTCACACTCGTTACTAATTAGAGGCTTTTGCGTGTGTGTGTTACAGAGTCTTGCTCCGTTGCCAGCTAGGGCCTAGAGTGCCCTGGCATTAGCCTGTGGACGGAAAAAATCCAAACCCTGAAATATTTGAAGGAAGTTTATTCTGAGCCAAATATGAGGACCATGACCCGGAGCCACTCTCAAGAAGCCTTGAGCAGTGGGCTCGCTGTGGCTGGGTTACAGTTCAGTTTTATACATTTTCAGAGAGACAAGGGTTACAGGCAAAGTCACAAATCAATACATGAGAGGCATACATTGGTTTGGCCCAAAAAGGTGGGACATCTCGAAGTGGGGGCTTACAGGTTATAGGTGGGTTTAAAGATTCTTTGGCTGGCAATTGGCTGAGAGAGTTAGACTTTATCTAGAAGACCAGAAAGGATATGCTTATTTTAAGATAAGGGTGTGGGCACTCTGGAAGGTCCAGACAGGAGGACATTTTAAATTTACAATAGGCGCCTGTTAGGATGTTTTAAGATGCTTTAAATTTAAGAGTAGGCATCTGCTAGGATGCTTGAGTTAAGACATTTTAAATTTATGATAGGCATCTGCTAGGATGCTTGAGTTAAGATAGGGGCTTCTTATCTTTTAGGTGATGTTAATGCCATATCAGAATCAGGTTGGGAAGTAAACCACCGCTTTATTTGGTTAACAAAAGCCGCTTAGTGGGAATTTTACCCTTTGCCAGCCTGACCCAGCTGGCCTCCTTAGGAAGGAGTTTTTAGCAAAAAAAAAAATCAGAGTTCAATCCTCAAGCCTAGCTCACAGGAACCTCAAACTCCTGGGCTCAAGCGATCCTCCTGCCTCAGCTTCCCAAGTAGCTGAGACTACAGGCATGAACAACCACACTGTCCTAAGTTTTCCTATTTTCGGTAGAGACGAGTTCACTCCTGCTCAGGCTGGTCTTGAACTCCTGACCTCAAGTGTTCCACTGGTCTCAGCCTCCCAGAGTTTCTGGATTAGAGGTGCCAGCTACCGTGCTCAGCCCAGAGGCCTTGTCTTTCAAAGTCTGCACCAGGGTGTTTGTGTGTGTTCTCTGTGTAGTTTATCTTTCCCTGCAGTCTCACATCTAAGGGCACTGGCCTCTTACTAGCTGTATGGCCTCTGAGCCTCATTCTTTACAGGTGTGAAAACAGCCAAATGGAGTGATAGTTATTATTTTTCATACTGGGCTCTCATTTGCTCTATTTAGGCAAATGTTATCTCCCTCTCAAGCTGTGTACTTCTCACCTTTTTTCACTTTTTCGTAAGCTATCAATTCCAACCAGAGGTGGATTTTTCATCAGACTTAAGCTTTAGGCCCCTTCCAAGGCCTTGTACCTGATTTTACATTCATAGTTTCATATCCTTGTTAGAGAAACGTATATGCTTCCAGTGCACAAAACCTGTGTTTGCCTCTGCTTCCAATAAGACTGCCGTCAACACAAGCCATTTCACCTAGTTCCAAATGCTCTCTGTCCTGCTGGTCATTAATCGTGTAACTCCTTGTATCTCTATTTTGCATGCATTCTGTGCCGTACTTCAGGTATATTTTGTGGGTAGGAGTTGCAGGATCTAAAGAAGATAAATAATAGTTAATCGATACAAAAACCCTCTGGATAAATTAAGATGCAGAGAGGCTAACTGATTTGGTGAAGATCACACAGATAGAATGCGGGAATGCTGGGATTCATACCTTTGTAATCTGATTGCCAAGACTGTGCCAAAACATTATGCTTTGTCTCTCCATGTACTATGTTGAAGAAGATTTGGAAAATACACATATATTGGTGGATGCATAAACTGGTATGACCTTTTTAGAGGAAATCTGTGTAAGAACATTGAAAAAAATGCATTCTCTTTGACTCACAATTCCACTTCTAGGAATTTCTTGTGAGTAAACCTTAATGAAGGTGTGTAAATATTTGGATACAGGATACTTACCATATTTTAGTAGAGGAAAAGTTAGAAACAAACTAGTAATATACATTTAGTATAACCAATGTAATCGTGATGTTATACAATGGAAGAGATGTAGCCATTTAAAATGATATAGCCAAAGAATATATGATGAGGAAATTTTCACGAAATTGAAAAATAAATAGGTTAGAGAACAGTATTAAAAGTGTGTAAACTCAGGAGTTCACTGTGCTGTTGGAGAACGATTTCTCATACAGTGATTAGGATACACAGAAGTAAAAGTTTATTCATTTCTCTGACAAAGAGTGAGAAAGCGAGAGAGAAAGTGAGTGGCCACGGCACCTGAATGAAGGAGTGAAAGTGCCAGGCAGCTGAGGAAAAAGCTGTTTGTGGAGCTTTAAAAGGTAAAAATGGCTTTTTTCCCCCTCTGCTTCAACAAACTGGTAATAGAAGTGGTGGCAAAGTTGTTGCAGGTGGTCTTTATTTTTCTCTTTTCTCCGTGAGGCTGACTTTATCTGAGTCCTTGTAATCTGGTCCTGGGAGGAACTGAGGCAGAGAGTTTGCACCCCTATGTCTGCTTAGGGCTCTTCAAGGCTGAGAAAGAACTCTTGGAAATAACAAGTCAGGCCCCAAGTGTTTCAATTAAACCAAGCAAAGGAGGTAGTTGTGTTGTGAGTTTCTTCTTCAAAGGGGCAATTATATGCTGTGAATTTATTTCTCTTAATTTCCATTTGATGATTTTCCTCTGTTGATACGTTATTAGTAAGGCCACCTTTCAAGTATATATTATTTTTAAAAAGATATTAATACATTTAAACAAAACTAGTCAAAAACTACCCCAAACTGTTGTTTCTTAGGCTGTGGAGTATTATGTGTTGTTTTAATTTTCTGCTTTGTCCAGAATTTCTCTCACAAAATCTAAGTGTTTTTTATAATAGAGTTTTGGCTTTTTATAATTGTGGTAACATATACTGTCATAAAATTTACCATTTAAATCTTTTAAAACTTTTTTTATGCAGTATCATTTTAACCATTAAAAATGCATTTTTTTTCAGACATAGGGTTTCACTTTGTTCCCCAGGTTGGAGTGCCCTGATGCAATCATAGCTCACTACACCCTCAAACTCCTGGACTCAAGGGGTCCTCCCACCTCAGCCTCCCAAGTAACTGGGATTATAGGCTCATGCAACTGCACCTGGCCATTTTTACTATTTTTAAGCGTACGATTCAGTCACATTAAGTACATTCACATTGTTGTATAACCTTCACCACCATACATCTCCAGAACTTCTTCATCATCCCAACTGAAACCCTTTTTTTTTCCCCCCAAGACAGAGTCTCATTCTGTTGCCTGGGCTAGAGTGTCCTGGCGTCAGCCTAGCTCACAGCAACCTCAAACTCCTGGGCTCAAGCAATCCTTCTGCCTCAGCCTCCGTAGTAGCTGGGACTACAGGCATGTGCCACCATGCCCGGCTAATTTTTTCTACATATTTTTAGTTGGCCAATTAATTTCTTTCTATTTTTAGTAGAGACGGGGGTCTTGCTCTTGCTCAGGCTGTTCTCGAACTCCTGACCTTGAGCAATCCTCCCGCCTTGGCCTCCCAGAGTGCTAGGATTACAGGCGTGAGCCACCACACCTGGCCTGATACTTTTTATTTTTTATTTCAGCATATTATGGGAGTACAAATGTTTAGGTTATGTATGTTGCCTTTGCCCCTCCTCCCCACCCCGAGTCAGAGCTTCAAGTGTGACCATCCCCCAGATGGTGCGCATCACACTCATTATGTATGTATATACCCATGCCCTCCTCCCCCCTCCCATCTGCCCAGTGCCCAATAAATGTTATTCCTATATGTGGACTTAGATGTTGGTCAGTGACACCAGTTTGCTGGTGAGTACATGTGGTGCTTATTTTTTCATTCTTGGGATACTTCACTTAGTAGGATGGGCTCCAGTTCTATCCAGGAAAATACAAGAGGTGCTATATCACCGTTGTTTCTTATAGCTGAATAGTACTCCATGGTATACATATACCACATTTTATTAATCCACTCATGTATTGATGGGCATTTGTGTTGTCTCCACATCTTTGCAATTGTGAATTGTGCTGCTATAAACATTCAAGTGCAGATGTCTTTTTTATAGAATGTCTTGTTCTTTTGGGTAGATGCCAAGTAATGGGATTGCTAGATCAAATGGTAGATCTACTTGTATCTCTTTAAGGTATCTCCATATTGCTTTCCATAGAGGTTGCACCAGTTTGCAGTCCCCAAAATATTTCATTTTGATGAAGTCAAACTTATTTATTTTTTTGCTTGAGTTTTGGGTTTATCACTTTGTTTTCTATCTCCCCAACTAGAGTAAATACTCCTTGATGGCAAAGACTTTCTCTATGTTCATCTCGCCAGGAGCTTAGAACTCTGTTTGCCACACAGTAGGCTCTCGACATATGTTGAAGGAAGTTGAATGACTGAGGCAATATTAAAAAAGAGAAGAGGTTTTCTGTTTTCTTTGGAATTCCTTTTAATTCAAGCAGATTTATTTCACCTTGACAAAGTGAATGCTGTATTAACACCTAATATAAACCAATTGTGAATGTATTTAAGGAGATACAGAGCTTAAGCGAATTGGTTAAAGTGACTTTCCTTTTTGAGATTTTTATTTCATTATTTATCAATGATGATTTCTTAGAACAAGGTTAAACGTGATAATTCTTTTATCTTACATGTTTATTTTATATTCTGCAGAGGTACCTACTGTCTCTTGAGGTTAAGCTATTTTTTTTATTCTCTGACTAGAAATCAATACTGTCCATGACCTAATCCCCTTTTTTAAAGCACAATATTGGCCGGGCGTGGTGGCTCACACCTGTAATCCTAGCACTCTGGGAGGCTGAGGCAGGTGGATCGTTCAAAGTCAGGAGTTCAAAACCAGCCTGAGCAGGAGTGAGACCCCGTCTCTACTAAAAATAGAAAGAAATTAATTGGCCAACTAAAAATATATAGAAAAAAAATTAGCCAGGCATGGTGGCGCATGCCTGTAGCACCAGCTACTTGGGAGGCCGAGGCAGGAGGCTTGCTTGAGCCTAGGCGTCTGAGGTTGTTGTGAGAGAGGCTGATGCCACGGTACTCTGAGCAACAGAGTGAGACTCGGTCTCAAAAAAAAAAAAAAAAGCATAATATTGAGCATGGTTGGAAAATCAACCTTATTGTCCTTGATTGAAATATACAATCCATTTGCATTTTATGTGGTTACTGAGAGTAAATCTACCACTTATTATTTACTGTCTATCCTGCTTGTTCTATATTGTTTTCCCCTGTGCCACTTCTAATAGCTTATTGCAACATGTCTCTTTGGGTTTTTTAACATCAACTATAAGTCAGTATTTTTGCCACTTTCTGAAAAATTCAATAATCTTGGAATACTAACTCCATTTACCCTCTTCCTAATATACTATTTAATTCTATATATTGATATATTTCAAATCCTGTAGTATATTACTTGTAAATAAAACTACATATTTACCCTATTTATTATACTTAATGTCTTCATGTATCTCTAACCTTCCACCTAGAATTATTTTCCTTCCATCTAAAAAATACTCTTTACTTTTCCCTTTATTGTAGGTTTACTATGTTAATTCTCCACATTCCTACTTTTATGAAAATGACTTTATTTTGGTGTCATTAAATTTTTTGGAATATACTCTATGAAGAATAATTACCTTCAAAGCAGGGCACAGTGGTTCACACCTATAATCCCAGCTACTCAGGAGGCTGAGGCAGGAGGATCTTTGAGGCCAGGAGTTCAAGACTAGCCTGAGTAACATAGCAACACCTTATCTCTATTGGGAGGGGAGATTAAGTTCCTTCAATTTTAATGATCTTCCTCTAGGTTAGAATTGACTCATAGGTTGTTAGATGTTTCTTTCAATACTTTGAAGATATTCTAATGCTTTTTTGCTTCCATTATGGTTGTTGAGAAGTTAGTTGTTAGTCTTACCTATTGCTCCTTTGCATGTTGTCTTTTTTCTGTGGCTGCTGGTTAAATTGTTTATTTTTATTTCAACAGTATTTCTATTGCCCATTGCTGCACAAGGAACAGCTCTGTGGACAGGTTGTATTTTCCAAAGACAACTGCAATAGTATTTCCCATCCTATATGCCCTTCTAGAACCTGGCCATTCCCCTATCAAGAAAAACGGGTCTATATTTGTTTTCCTTAAACCCAAACAAGTCTTTGTGTCTACCTCAACCAACAGAGTACAATGGAAGTGATGTTATGTGACTTCCAAAAGCTAGATCATGAACAATGCCATGCTAGGGGAAAAAAAAAAAAGCCATGTATTTCTGCCTTGCTCTCTTGATACAGTCATCATTGAAACTCAGATTCAATGTGGTAGGAAGCCCAAGCATTCTATGGAGAAATGCATATGCACAGGAATCATAGCAAGCTTTAGGACTAGGTAGCAGGTGGAAGCTTCAAGGGCCTCAAGGAGACCATTAGTGAAAGCCTAAGGGCCCCAGGAAGGGCTTAAAGGAGAACAAGAAAAACGGAAGTTGGAGGCAACAATGACACCTGCTGTATGGTGAAAAATAAAAAAATATTCCTCATGACTACAATGACCTAGTTAAGGTGATTTTCCCAGCAGAATACTGAAAGTATTCTGGTTTCTTCCTGCTGCTTCATTCTAGATAAGAGCTGACAGACCATGTTCTGGTACTGACTGGTTTACAAACGTACTCCCCAGATACCTTTGTGTCCTTTTTCACCTTTGATTTATAGAGCCTAATTTTAATGTATTTAAATGTTGAGTCTCCATCTCAAAGTGAACATGAAATGCATGTGACATGCATGTTTCCTTATTACACGTGTGCATGTCCCCTCTTCATGAATGTTCATATCTCTTCCTATAACCTGTTAAATATATATGCTTGGCTAACCCATTCATCATAAATTCCTGTCTCATCCTTCCCTGCCTCAAAGTGCCCAGACCTTAGGCTACACTTCTAAGCCTGAGAAAAAGCTATCCTGTAGGCTACAACCCTTTATGAGAAATAAAACTCTCAGAGCTGCACACAGTGATTCCCCCATATAATCCCCACTACTTGGGAGGCTGAGGGAGGAGAGGCAGGAGGATTACTTGAGCCAGGAGTTGGATACCAGCCTAGGCAACATAGGGAGACACATCTCTAATAAAATTTTTTAAAATTTTAGACAGACAAGAGGCTCTCTAAAGAGCTCAGGGGTGTGCCAAACTGAGCCTGTCCATAAAATAAAACTTCTGGGAATCTTAAGGGTGATGTCCTGCAGCATCCTCACAGGGAACCCAAGATAGGGATGTTCTTATCTCCAACAGATTTATAGCCATGAGCTGTCTAATGGAGTGAACCCCACTAAGATTTTTGGAAGACCCCCAAAGTTTTTAAGGTAAGTGTTCTGGTGGAAGCACTATGACCTCAAACTAAATGGGGATGGGGGAGTGCAAAATAAAAAGAACTCTGGGCTCCCAATCCTTTCCACCTAGGAAACAGGTAGAGAAGGCTGTTTAATTGCTAATTCATTTTCTTATGGAAAAGAAAGGTTTCAACTCAGAGGGTGTGGCCAAGAACCACAGAGAACAATGCACAGAGAATAAACTGAGTACCCATGAAAGAATTGGCAGCATGTCCTCAGGCGGATTTCAGAGTGGCTCAGGGCCAGTGATGGCTGTGTGCCTCCCATTTTCCCCACTTTTGAACAGGAATGTCTATGGGGGATATCTTATACCTCTCCCAGCATTGTCTTATGCGTGTCTCTGAGGACACTTGTTCCTTTATATAGAAAGTGTTCAGATTCAAAAGAATGATACTCAAGGAGCTGTACCCAAGGAACAGTTCTGAGGAGCCTCTTCTGTATCTGGACCTGATACAGATAAGGAGATCTTGGCTCTTAAGCCTCAGTGTGATACTATATTGAAATGAGATTTTTCAGGGGTAGAGGATGCTTAGTGGAAGGATTTGTACATTTAACATGTGGGAGGAATATGTAGCCAGAAGGCAGATGGTATTTTCCAAAGATGGCTATATTTCCCATTCCACATGCTCTTCTAGAACTTGGGCACTCTCCATTCAAAACGTAGACTTTAAGTTCTCCTTGACCATCGGTGAGCATTTTGACTGCCTGACCACTAGAGTATGGCAAGAGTGATAGTATGTAGCTTCCAATACTGTCAAATGAAGGACATGCAATTCAGCCTTGCTGTCTTGGGATGCTCATTCTTGAAACGCAGCCCAAGTAGCCAGTGAAAAGGCCAAGGTAGAAAGAAATTGAGAACCCCCTAACACACAGCCCTGCCTGAGTTTCCAGTGGGCAGCCAGCATAACATCCCTGCCATGAAAGTGGATCCTTCACCCCCCGCCCCCAACTGCCACAGCCACTGCCACTTGGAACAGAAGTGATCTGCTCCCACCGAGTCCTGTCTAATTTGCAGACTCAAGAAGGATACATGGTTATTGTTGTCATCCACTGTGTTTTGGGGTGGCTTGTTACACAACAATAGATAACTGAAACATACCTCAACACACAGTCACATAAAACAAGAACAATCTCTCTTGCTCACAAATCTGCAATTTGGCAGAGCTTGACTGGGACATCTCTTCTCTGCTCTAGGTTATCTAAAGCCTTCACTGGGAAGATGCAAACAGGCAGGGGCTAGAATCATCTAGAGCTTTTCTCACTCACATATCTGGCACCTGGGCCGAGATGACTCAGAGGCTGACCTCAACTGGGATTGTCAGACAAGTGCCAACAGTTAGCTTCTCCATGTGTCTGGGGCTTACTCACAGCATCACAGCTTCAAGGTAGACAGACTTCTCAAATGGTGGCTCAAGCTCCCAAAGTAGATGTTCCCAGCAAACAAAGTAGAATCTTCATGGCCCTTTGTGACCT
>VSMD01019850.1:0-16870 GCA_008750895.1 Mirza zaza | reverse complement strand
TTTTTTTGAGACAGAGTTTCACTTTATTGCCCAGGCTAGAGTGAGTGCCGTGGCATCAGCCTAGCTCACAGCAACCTCAAACTCCTGGGCTCAAGCAATCCTGCTGCCTCAGCCTCCCAAGTAGCTGGGACTACAGGCATGTGCCACCATGCCCGGCTAATTTTTTCTATATATATTTTAGTTGGCCAATTAATTTCTTTGTGTTTATAGTAGAGATGGGGTCTCGCTCTTGCTCAGGCTGGTCTCGAACTCCTGAGCTCAAATGATCCGCCCACCTCGGCCTCCCAAAGAGCTAGGATTACAGGCTTGAGCCACCGCGCCCGGCCTATACTTCGTAGGATCTTAAGACAATAACAGTGTGATAGCCTTACAGGATATATTGCCTTTTTCTAAATTAGTGATGTGAACTAAAGTAAAATTTTAAGGCTCACCCCTCACCTGCTGACTAAATGGACCCCCCTCGTGGCCAAAGGAATATCCTAAAACTAAATTGCCTATCAAGAGGAAGGGGGTCAGGCAGCCTATCATGCCCCCCTCCCTTCTTGGGGACATTCTTTGCAACCCATTAACAGGCCTATTTGCAAGACAAACCTGCAGGTCCTCAATTTACACAACAAATGTATGTCTGGTGGCTGATCTCTGATAACAGCTCCTATGTTGAAACATTCCAAGCCTTTAGACAAAACTTCATGTCTTTAACCAATTACAAGCCAAAGAATCTTTAAACCCACCTATAACCAGTAGGCCCTCCACTTTAAAATGGCCCACCTTTTTGGGCCAAACCAATGTATGCCTCCCAAGTATTGATTTATGACTTTACCTGTAACCCCTGTCTCCTTGAAATGTATAAAACCAGATTGTAACCCAGTCACATTGAGTCCATTTGCTCAAGGCCTCTTGGGAGTGGCTCCTGGTCATGGTCCTCAAATTTGGCTCAGAATAAATCTCTTTAAAATTATTTTACAGTTTGGCTTTTTTCCGTTGACAGTGATATCCTGATTCCTGATTTATAACAAGTCAGAAACATTGAAATCTCCAATTAGGAACAATATTAGTAATTTTACTTATTGACTGGATTTGGTTATTACACACAGAAGATATTCTTCCTGGTATTTCTTACTATAATCTAATGATGCCTCCACCATTTGACTTATATTTCTATATTAAAGGGGAAGTGAAAAGAGGACAAAGAATCATGGCATAATTACTGGGTCATCAGAAATGTTAAAGCGTTTAAAGACAAAAGAGGAAGTGATTGAATGAGTAAAGCACACTAAAAAATAAAAGGAAATAAGCAGAGAAAAAGAACCTATGGCTATTTATTAGAAACTGATATATAATTAGAATATAGTTTTTTTTGGTGGGGAATTAGTGAAAAGAAAACAATTGTAAATGATTTGTAATTGTAAATATATGTTATTTGTTTATTCCCATTGTTATTTAGAAAAGGATATGTGGTGGTAAATATTTATGTAAATGTCTCCTAATTGAAAAACATAGTGAAACAAAATAGTAATATTTCTTTTGTGAATATGTTTAACGATGGAATTGCTTCTTATCTGTCTGTATCAGTGAAGATATACTAACACTCCACACTTGAATAACCTTTGTAATTACATAGCATTTTTCCATTCTTTCAATTTTCAGCATAGCTTTATTAGGTCACTAGGACTGTGTCCTACTGGAAACAGCCTGAACTGTTAAGGACTGGCTTAAAATGGCATCATTAATAATTGTCAGAACTAGAATTCAAGTTTTCTTTCATTTAGGAATTCTGTTTAACTGCTTAGACACTTAGGTTCAAGATTTTTTCCAATTTCATTGGTTTTAGCTAATACATAAATAGATCATGATATTTTTATAGTCAAACTGTGCTGTCTCAGATTTTAAATCTTGAAACTTGGAAATGCCTAAAGGCAGATGTGCTTGATATTCTCTGTTTTTTCTCCATTCTTCTTCACCCTGCTTTGTGTCCTGGGAGACTGGCCAGAGTGAACTGCATCAAGGGGCTTCTGGTTAGATTCTGCAGGAGATTGGAGGGTAGGATGGTAACACAGTATCGTATTTATTCCTCAGCTCCTTCCCAGCTGTGCCATGGATTGGCAGTGGTTGTATTCTTTAACTGAAGATATAGCAGACCCTATAAGTCCCCCACCCATGAATCCTCAGCCCTCACCATTCCTTATGCATGGTGTGACTCCTTCTTTTGAAAATACCTGCCACTTTGCCTGAGGGCTTTTCCTAGCCATGGAAACATGCTAAGCCATTCACAGGGCAGGCCAGAGGTGCTGGACAGTTGTTTTGCTCAGGGAACACCCCTTAACCAATGATATATAGGAGTTGGTGGGCAAATACCTCAATTTCTGTTCCCCTAAGTTGGGATAACTCTGACCTATAATCTATACCATCTCCCAGAGTTCCCTATCAAGACTGACCCCAGTTGCAGTCAGTGGTGTAGAGATCGTCCAGCATCTCTACCAGTGTTACGGCACAAGGAAGAATGCTCCAGACCACAATCTCAGGCTGAGGGAGGAGGAGAGACTCTTTTCCTTTCAAAGAGCTCCCATACCTCTCCAAACCTCTGTATTTATTGCAGAGAAAGGCATGCAAGATCAAAGCAAAGAACATACGGATAGAATGTTTGGAAAGAGCATACAGATAAAATCTCTGGTGCTAGTAAACACATTTTCCTAAAGAAATCTAGTTAGTGATATGCAACATATCCATATTTATCTTGGGATTCCTTGTGACTTCTTAAGGCTATGAAGAAAAGGGCAAGGACTCAACATCAGTCACAGTCCCATGCATTCCAAAGTCTGCTATATGCAGCTGGCTGATAAGCATTCATATCCCAAATCTTATTTGCAGGACTGCAGATTTCCACCTTTCTCATAGTCCCTTTACTTAGACCCTTATACCTTTTCTAATATCCTATACATCTCCCCCTTTCTTATTATGATCAAATTGTTCTTTTTTTTTTTTTTTTGAGACAGAGTCTCACTTTGTTGCTTGGGTGTCAGCCTAGGTCATAGCAACCTCAAACTCCTGGGCTCAAGCAATCCTGCTGCCTCAGCCTCCCGAGTAGCTGGGACTACAGGCATGCGCCACCATGCCTGGCTAATTTTTTCTATATATTTTTAGCTGTCCAATTAATTTGTTTCTATTTTTAGTAGAGACGAGGTCTCGTTCTTGCTCAGTCTGGTTTGGAACTCCTGACCTCGAGCAATCCGCCCACCTCGGCCTCCCAGAGTGCTAGGATTACAGGCATAAGCCACTGTGCCCAGCCTGATCAAATTGTCCTTGATGGTAGATATTGAAGGCCACGTAAGCATCCAGCTTTCGCTTGTGTATAGCCATGTGGCAAGTCATGGAAATCAGTTGTTTGCAGATTGCTAGAAACAGAAAACAAAAGAGTATGATAATTCCAGCCATGACCCAAATTCTAATTAAGTCCTGTAAACCATTGTTTGGGGTTTAACCAAGCAAAGCTATCTTATAGCTTTTAATAGCTCTATTAATTTTAGTTTGTTCTTACATTTGATGTGTAATGTTTACTAGAACTGCTTCCACTACAGCTGCCGTATATATAGATTCAGTAAGAGATACAGCAGCCACCATTGCAGTAGCAAGGATAATAATAGCTGAAACTAAGAAAGCAGTAAGAGTAGCCAGGAAGCGTTTGGGTCTAATTTTTTTTAAGGCAGATTGTAAGACCTGTAAGGAAGATTCTTCTTGCTAAGTCCTTGTTTCCTTCCTTAAATTAACAGGAACCCAAGCTGTGGTCTTCCTTTTAATATAAATATACAAGTTTATCAAGATTAAGATTAGTAACATTTTGCAAAGTAATACAGGAACTATGCCAAGAAGGACTCTCACAGGAAATATTATAAGTATTAAGTTGAGTTATATTAGGAAGTTTTTGTCCAAAAAAGAAAACATAAGGATGAGTGGTACATATCATTACCGAATCACTGACATTATTATTTAAAGACAGTGTATAGATGCCAGTGTGATTAGTATAAGTGCCATGGGATAATACACGATTAAAAAATGGCAATCCCATTCTCCATATTTTGGTATGGGATAGGACTCATATGAAAGCTGTCTGTGAATTGAAGAATGGGACCTGATAATCCATGTTCACTCCAAGTAATGGAATAATTAGATGGGCTGCCAAATTCCAGTTCTTTACCTGAAGAATGTAGTTTCCCGTGGGGTCCTCAATCACATAAATTTCCACTATTAAACAAAGTTAATCCTCTGAGATATTCTCGTCTACATGAGGCCCATTGTACTGAATAAAATTTATATCTCCAATCTCTTTTTGGTCTGCAGATGGGCAGGTCAGGAGTAAAAGTTGTATCATTGAGAGTTATAGTTGTATTTACAGTTAAAGCAGAGACAAAGGTTAAATTAACTGTATTGTTGCCACTCTTAGGCTGATAATATAAATATTCTTGAGGAATAAATAATTTGTACGCAACCCTTGACATTTGGTAAGGTGGAAAAACAAATAGGAGAGTTGCTGGCAGTAAATAGTGTGGAATCATTGTTATGTAACCATTCAGTACGTGATGTTAATGGTCCTGATGGTGGTAGCCAAACGCCACCAGTCCACCCTGTGTCATTAGAAGACAAAAGAGAATCTACATCCCACCATTAAGTATATGAAATAAAGGTGGGTTCAATAAATGACTCCAATAAACTGTAGCACTTGCTGAAGATAGCAAAGACCATCCTAAAAGGGTTTAGAAACCATCACCGTACCTGTTCAGAAGCCTCATCTATGATGGCCAAATATGCCCCAAATCAGTTTTCTGCTGTCGGGGCAGCCCCAGCCCTTCTAGTTATTGTTACTGTCTTTTGATCAAGCCTCTTCAATTGTCCCCAGGTCACGTCAGGAGCTTGTCTCGTCCTGGTCAACATTGTCCTTTGTTGCTACAGGGTCAGATTCATCATCTGCGGGAAGGGGTTGTCCGGTGTTTTCCAGCTTATGGTATAGCTTCGCCCTTTTTGTAAGGACCCACTCTGCACCTGTTTCTTGAGAAACACAAACTGCACCTCTACTCTATTTCAATATTGGAAAAGGTCCTTACCATAAATTATTAACCCAGCCTTTAACCAACACTTTCTTTTGATTTAATTGATTGAAATTATGTTTTCCCAATCTACGATTCATAGCAGTATAGCCATCATCTCCAATATTAAGAACATTTAAAGTAAATAAAGCTTTAGCTATTTATTCTCTAGGTGACAGTCCCTTATTCCCCTTTTTTTGTTTTAATAGATAAGTTTTTAAAGTACTGTGTGCACGTTCCACTAATGCTTGTCCAAAAGAATTAAAGGGTATTCATGTGATATGTTTAATTTTCCAATTTTGAAGGGTAGAATTATATTTTTTCAATAAATAGCAAGGGCCGTTGTCTGTTTTGATAATTTCGGGTAATCCTAAAACTGTGTTTCCAATTAATGTCAGATAGCATGATGGCTAGTTTCCCCTGACAAAGGTGTGGCATGAATGAAGCCTGAATGTATATCAATAGTAACATGTATGTATTTGAGATGCCCAAAATAAGGTAATTGTGTAATATCAGTTTGCCAAATATCATTCGGCAACTTTCCTTGTGAGTTTGTTCCAGGACTCATTGTTATAGAGGACAAAGAATTGTTGACAATCAGGGCAAGTTTTAATGATAAGTTTTGCTTGAGTTAAAGTAATGGGATAAAGTTTTTTCAGTGCCTTAGCATTTTGATGAAAGAAGTCATGGTCTAAGCGTGCCTGCTGAAAGGCTGTAGTATGGTGGGCAAAGAGACATAATTAGATGCAATATTGTCTACAAAATTATTGCTGTTTGTAAGTGGCCCAGGTAAGGAGGTATGTGATCTAATATGTGTAATAAAAAGTGGATGACATTGCTGATAAAATAGAGCATGTAAATTAATAAATACTTGTAACAAAGTTTTGTTAGGTATGTCCTTTTAATGAAGGAGGTATCAAGGTTTTGTAGAGCATGTACGGTGTACTGAGAATCACTAATACTATTGATAGGGATGTTAGGAAAGGTATTTAGTGCTAGTATTAATGCTCTGATTTCACCTTGTTGAGTGGATTGCAAATCTTTCTTATATAAGTAATTCCATTTGGCATCTTTCCAAGCTATGGCTGCTCTGCGTGTTTTGCCAGAGCCATCTGTGAAGATGGTCTTAGCATCTGTGATAGGGGTAGAATGTAAAATATTAGGCAAAGTGACAGGAATAGTTTGAAAAACCTGTAATAATTTGGATGAAGGATAATGAATTACCAATTGTCCAAGATAATCTGAGAGATCATTTTGCCAACTTAAGTCTTGTGCTAACAAAGTGTCTAAATTTTGTTGGTTTCAAGGAACATATATGCCTACCGGGTCATCACCCAAAAGTTGAATGCAGCGTGCCCTTCCCTTTTGTATAATGTGAGCTAACATGTCTGTAACTTTATTAAAAGTTTTTTTTATAAGTGTGGCCTAAAAATATGCATTCTAAAAAACATAACTCAGTTATAAACTGCCCTAATAGACCAAATGGACTATATTTAGTATTAATGAGAAAAAGATCAATGGAATAAGATGGGTTAATTCTAGATAAGAAACAACCTTGTAATTTTTCCTCCACTAATGGTAATTGCTATAAATACTTGTTCAGAGAGAGAGTGAGGGGAATTTAAGTCTGAGTTACCTTTTAAAGTGTTAAATAAATGTGTTAATTCTCCTGTAGTAGGGGACATACCCAATTTATCTGTCTCAGCACTTGTTGTAACGAGTTTAAAGTAAGAGGTTTAGGAATACTTATTTTAGTAAATTGTGGGTGAATGCTCCTGTGTGTTACAATATAACCTAAATATTTCCATGAAGTTTGAACCTTTTCCCGTGCTATATGTAATCCCTGTTCATGAGTAACTTGGGTTACTTTCTTATAGGCTTGTTCAACTTCCTGTGTGGTAGCTACAGCAAGTAAGATATCA
Source organism: Mirza zaza (assembly GCA_008750895.1). NCBI lineage: Eukaryota > Metazoa > Chordata > Mammalia > Primates > Cheirogaleidae > Mirza > Mirza zaza. Next base: position 9,870 of record VSMD01019850.1, on the reverse strand, counting down.
TCCATATAATGGAATATTTTTGTATTTGGAAACATTTGTCTGACAAATAAGTGTGGCCTAAAAATATGTAGGGCCTTATGAACAATATATTGACAGATGGTGGGGCTATTCATCATTCCCTGAGGCAGAACTTTCCACTGATATCTGGCTACTGATTTTCGATGGTTGTGCCGTAAAGGCACATTTTTCTTTATCATCGGGATGTAGGGAAATAGTAAAGAAACAATCTTTAAGATCTATGACTATTAATGGCCAATTTTCTGGGATCATAATTGGGAAGGGTAATCCAGGTTGTAAAGGGCTCATAGGTTTTATAACAGTATTAATAGCTCTAATATCATGGAAGAGTCTCTATTTTCCCGACTTTTTAGGTATAACAAAAATAGGAGTATTCCAAGGACTATTGGATTCTTCTATTTGATTGGCTTTTAACTGTTCTGAACGAGTTCCTTGAGATGTAAAAGTTTTTCAGCTTTAATGGGCCACTGCTCAACCCATATCAGTTTATTTGTTTTCCACTGTAGTTTTAAAGGCTGGATTAGAGCAGTGGCCCCTCCTAAAAAGAAGAAATAGAAAGCTGTATTCCTTGTTGGAGTAAATCTCTTCCTCATAAGGAGAAGGGAATATTCATAACAAAAGGTTGGATATTGGCCCGTTTGCCTTCCAACCCTTCACATGTAGAGATGGGGGTCTCACTATGTTGCCCAGGCTGATCTCAAACTTCTGGCCTCAAGAGATCCTCCCACCCCCACCTCCCAAAATGCTAGGATTACAGGCATTAATCATTATGCCTGGCCCTCCTGGCTATTTTGAGTGGCTATCCAGAAGGGTAAATGAAGAAAACATCTGGTTTACATTTAATATTTTAATGGCAATTTGAGGGAGATCACAATAGCCAATCAAGATCAGCTATTTACACCGGGCGCAGTGCCTCACGCCTATAATCCTAGCTTTCTGGGAGGCCGAGGCAGGAGGATAGCTGCAGCTCAGGGGTTCGACACCAGCCTGAGCACAGTGAGACCCCGTCTCTATCCCTAGAAAAAATAAAATTAAAAAAACAACAAAAAAAAGATCAGCTATTTATTAAGCACTTGTGTAAAACACTAGACTAGGTGCTATGGGATAGAAGAGGACTTGGATGGGGTAGAGAAAAAAAGAATTTGCACTCAGACTCAAGAATTTGAAGTCATACTTTGGATTCTTTATACAGGCATATAAGCATGCGTCGGAGATGTTGGGGGTTTGGTTCCAGACCACCATGATAAGCAAATATTGCTATAAAGCAAGTCACATAAATTTTTTGGTTTCCCAGTGCATATAAAAGTTATGTTTACACTATACTGTAGCACGTTGAGCGTGCAGTAGCACTGTGCCTAAAAAACAATGCACATGCCTTAATTTAAAAATACTTTTTTGTTAAAAAATTCTAACAATCATTGGAACTTTAGGTGAGTTGTAATCTTTTGCTGGTAGAGGGATTTACCTTCATGTTGATGGTGTTGACTGATCAGGGTGGTGGTTGCTGAAAGTTGGAGTGCCTGTGGTATTTTCTTAAAAGATTAATAAGACAATAGTTTGCCACACTGATTGACTCTTCTTTTCATAACAGATTTCTCTGTAGCATGAGATGCTGTTAGGCAGCATTTTACCCACAGTGGAAGTCCTTTCAAAATTGTAGTCTATCCTCTCAAACCCTGCTACTGCTGTTTGATCAAGTAAGCTTATGTAATATTCTAAATCCTTTGTTGCCATTTCAACAATGTTCAGTGTCTTCACTGGGAGTAGACTCCATCTCAAGAAAACACGTTCTTTAGTCAACCATAAGAAGTAACTTATCGGTTCAAGTTTTATCATGAGATTGTAGCAATTTAGTCTCATCTTCTGGCTCCACTTCCAAATCTAGTTTTCTTGCTATTCCCACCACATCTGCCGTTCCTTCCTCCACTGAAGTCTTGAACCCCTTAAAGTCATCCATGAGGGCTGGGCTCGACTTCTTCCAAACTCTTGTTAATGCTGATATTTTGATCTCTTCCTGTGAATTACAAATGTTTTCAATGGCATCTAGAATGGGGAGTCTTTTTCAGAAGATTTTCAAATTACTTTGCCCAGATTCATCAGACGAATCACTATCTTTGGCAGCTATAGCCTCACAGAAATGTGTTTCTTAAATAATAATACTTGAAAGTAGAAATTACTCCTTGATCCATGGGCTTCAGAATGGATGTGTTAGTACACATGAAAACAATATTCATCTTCTTATGTATCTCCATCAGCACTCTTGTTTACCAGATACATTATCAATGAGTAGTAATATTTTGTAAAGAATCTTTTTATTGGAGCAGTAGGTCTCAACAGTGAACCTAAAATATTAATAAACAATGCTGTAAACATTATGTGCTGTCATCCAGGCTTTGTTGTTCCATTTATAGAGCACAGGCAGAGTAAATTTAACACAATCCTTAAGGGCCCTAGGATTTTTGGAATGGTCAATGAGCATTGGCTTCAATTTAAAGTCATAAGCTGCATTAGCCCTTAACAAGAGAGTCAGCCTGTCCTCTGAGGATTTGAAGTCAGGCATTGACTTCTCTGTAGCTATAAAAGTTCTAGATGGCATATTCTAAGAGAAGGCTGTTTTATAATATCTACATTGAAAATCAATTGTTTAGTGCAGCCCCCTTCATTAATTACCCTAGCCAGATCTTCTGGATAATGTGCTGGAGCTTCTATATCAGTACTTGCTGCCTCACTTGCATTTTTATATTATGGAGATGGCTTCTTTCCTTAAACCTCATGAACCAACTTATGCTAGCTTCCAACTTTCTTCTGTGGTTTGCCCACCTCTCTCAGCCTTCATAGAATTGAAGAGTTGGGGCTTTGCACTGGATTAGGTTTTGGCTTAGTCCAAACTATCCAAACCTTCTCTATATCGGCAATAAAGCTGTTTTGCTTTCTTATCATTCATGTGATCACTGGACTAGCACTTTTAATTTCCTTCAAAACGTTTCCCTTTTTATTCACCACTTGGCCATTTGGCACAAGAGGCCTAGCTTTTGACCTATCTCAGCTTTTGACATGCCTTCCTCACTAAGATTAATCATCTAGCTTTTGATTTCAAGTGAGAGATGTGCAACTCTTCCTTTCACTGCAACACTTAGAGGTCATTGTAGGATTATTAGTTGACCTAATTTCAATATTGTTGTGTCTCAGGGAATAGGGAGGCCTTAAGAGAGTGAGAGAGATGGGGGATTGGATGGATGGTGGGGTAGTCAAAGCACACATTTATCATTTAAGATTGGTGTCTTATTTGGGCATAGTTTGTGGCACCCCAAAACAATTATAATAATAACATCAAAGATCGCTGATCACAGATCACCATAACAGGTATAATAATAATGAAAAAGTTTGAAATATTGTGAGAATTATCAAAATGTGACACAGAGACATGAAGTGAGCACATGCTGTTGGGATAATGGCACTGATAGACTTACTCAATGCAGGGTTGCCACACACCTTCAATTTGTAGAAAATGCAATATCTGCAAAGCACAATAAAACAAATACAATGAAATGAGGTATGCCTATATGAAACATATTACACAGGAAAAACTAGCAATGTGAGACATTATGTAAGTGCCATATGGCTTGATATTTGTGAAAGAAGAATTATACTCTTAGATTTTGAGGAGGAAAGGTTACCTGGAAGACTTTAAAGATTTAAGGTTTGGGCCGGGCGCGGTGGCTCAAGCCTGTAATCCTAGCTCTCTGGGAGGCCGAGGTGGGCGGATCGTTTGAGCTCAGGAGTTCGAGACCAGCCTGAGCAAGAGCGAGACCCCATCTCTACTATAAATAGAAAGAAATTAATTGGCCAACTGATATATATAGAAAAAATCATCCGGGCATGGTGGCACATGCCTGTAGTCCCAGCTACTTGGGAGGCTGAGGCAGCAGGATTGCTTGAGCCCAGGAGTTTGAGGTTGCTGTGAGCTAGGCTGAGGCCATGGCACTCACTCTAGCCTGGGCAATAAAGTGAGACTCTGTCTCAAAAAAAAAAAAAAAAAAAAAAAAAAAAGATTTAAGGTTTGAAACAGACCTTGAAAGATGAGCTGAGAGAAGTGTCTGAGATAAATAATAATCTCAAGTCTGAAAATTGCTATTATCTTTTCTTGCTTCCCTATTTCTTCAGGCTCAACTGACCCCCAGAGGATGAAGGGCCTAATGTAAAGGAGAACAGGAAGCCTGATTTTGGCATTGCCTCAAAAGTTTGTCACCCTGGCTGATCCCTGCAAAGGCGGAGGCATTAACAGCAACATAGGAGCTTCCTGTTATAGAATGGTCTGGTATTGTGGCATATTATTGCCTTCAAAAGCTGGGTGTGTGAGCTGTGGTGATAAGGTAATCAGCATAAGATTCCAAGAGCCATGTGTTCTTCAAAGATTTCCGCTAACTCTTAGGACCAGCAATGTCCAGAAGTAGAAGACAGAGATTTATGCCCTTTGGAATCTTAATTACTTAGCAAGTACAATCCTGGGGCACTTAAGGTTGGTTAGTGTAGTAAATTTTGCATAACACCAGCTTTTTTCCCTCAGTGCTACTTTAAGTTCTCTGGTAATGTTCTTAAATAAGGGTGACCCTGTCTGGAGAAGCCTAAGCCTTTTCCTTCCTTCTATTATTATTATTTTTTCAAGTGTTGGCACCAACAATCACTACTCCTTCCTGTCCTCCCCCAGCCCCAGAGTTTCAGACATCTTCTCCCCAGTGACACTTATTTGGAAACTTTGAGCCAGTGGAAAATCAGCTTAGTAGAGACTTTCCTTCTTGTGTCCTCTCCTGTCCTCTCCTCCTTTCTTCCTTTCTTTCCTTGTCTTCCTTTTTTTCTTTCTTTCTTCCAATGGAAATATTGTGTGTCATGGATAGAAAGATTTGAATGCTATTAATACTATCACCTTGAGTTCAATATAACAAGGCTATTTCTGTGTCTTGGCACACAGCCCAAGTTAACTTTGCTTTGCTGGATGTGACTACAATGAGTTTTGTTTAAACAAGAAATCATGTGTAACAAATGCTTTTGCAAAATCATGTCCATGTAGCAGTACTTCAATAAAGACGTGCTTTATCAAGGGATTTTGGTACAACAGCTGCATTTAAATACCTACACAATGTTAACATTTTTAAAAAAAATATTGTTTTTTAAATAATTTAAATATTAAATTATTATTTAAATATATTTTAAAAATATTATTCTTTTATTTATAGAATAACTGAGCTAGTCATCACCAGTTGTGATATAAAATCCACTTTTTGTTGCATATCACAATCCACTCTTTTAGCTCTTTGCTGAAGATATAATATTTTATCTAGAAAACCCCAAAGATTTTGCCAAGAGACTCTTGGAATTGATAAATAAATTCAGCAAAGTCTCAGGTTACAAAATCAGTGTACATTAATCACTAGCATTCTTATATGCTAGCAGGAGTCAAGCTGAGAACCAAATCAAAGACTCCATACCCTTCACAATAGCTACAAAGAAAATAAAATACCTAGGAATATATCTAACCAAGGAAGTGAACAACCTCTACAGGGAGAACTACAAAACATGAGGAAGGAAATAGCAGAGGATGGGGCCAGGCACGGTGGCTCAAGCCTGTAATCCTAGCTCTCTGGGAGGCCGAGGTGGGCGGATCATTTGAGCTCAGGAGTTCGAGACCAGCCTGAGCAAGAGCAAGACCCCATCTCTACTATAAATAGAAAGAAATTAATTGGCCAACTAATATATATAGAAAAAAATTAGCCGGGCATGGTGGCACATGCCTGTAGTCCCAGCTACTCGGGAGGCTGAGGCAGCAGGATTGCTTGAGCCCAGGAGTTTGAGGTTGCTGTGAGCTAGGCTGAGGCCATGGCACTCACTCTAGCCTGGGCAATAAAGTGAGACTCTGTCTCAAAAAAAAAAAAAGAAATAGCAGAGGATGTATTCAAGTGGAAAAACATATCATGCTCATGGATCAGCAGAATCAACATTGTTAAAATGTCTATATTACCCAAAGTGATTTATGGATTCAATGCAATTCCCATTAAAATGCCAATGTCGTTTTTTGCAGATCTAGAAAAAATAATTCTATGCTTCGTATGGAACCAGAAAAGACCTCACATAGCCAAAGCAACCTTAAGCAAAAAGAACAAATCAGAAAGTATCAATTTACCAGACTTCAAGTTATACTACAAGGCTATAGTAACCAAAAAGCATGGTACTGGCACAAAGAACAGAAACATAGACCATCTTTATATTGGTATATAAAACCATCCTTATATTGCCATCTGATCTTTGACAAAACAGACAAAAACTTACAATGGAGAACAGAATTCCTATTCAATAAATGATGCTGGGAAAATTGGATAGCCACATGTAGAAGACTGAAACAGTATCTGCACCTCTCATCACTCACAAAAATTAATTTATGATGGATAACAGACTTAAACGTAAGACATGAAACTATAAGAATTCTGGAAGAAAATTTTGGAAAAACTCATAGATATTGGCCTAGGCAAAGAATTTATGAAGAAATTTTTGTTGTTCACAGGAACAATAAAATAAAATAAATTGAACCTGATCAAATTATAATAAAAACTATTTGCATGTCCAAGGAAACAATCAATAGAACAAAAAAGACAACCTACAGAATGGCAGAAAATATTTGCATGCTATACATCTGATAAAGAGCTAATAACCAGAATCTTTAAAGAACTGAATCAAAAGAGCAAGAAAAAAATTAAACAGCCCATTAAAAAAGCTGGCAAAAGACATGAACAGAAGCTTTTCCAAAGAAGAAAGACTAATAGCCAATAAACATATGAAAAAATGCTCAACATCTCTAATCACCAAGGAAATGCAAATCAAAGCCACAATGTGATATCACCTAACTCCAGTGAGAATGGCTTTTATCAAAAAGTCTCAAAACAACAGCTGCTGGCACAGAAGCAGAGATAAAGGAACACTTGTATACTGCTATTAGGACTGTAAATTAGTACAACCTCTATGGAAAGCAGTATGGAGATACCTTAAAGCACTAAAGGTAGACCTACCATATTGGGCATTTACCCAAAGGAAAAAAAGTTATTTTATAAAAAAGACACTTGCACTAGAATATATATTGCACACAATTCACAATCACAAAGACATGGAATCAACCAAGTACTCATCAATACTTGAGTGGATTAAGAAAATGTTGTATATGTATACCATGGAGTACTACTCAGCCATAAAAACAATGGGGAACTAATACCTTTTGTAACAACCTAGATGGAACTGGAGACCATTCTTCTAAGTGAAGTATTACCAGAATGGAAAAACAGATACCACATGTACTCACTATTAATCTGGAACTAATTGATCAACAACTTATATGCACATATGGAAGTAAAACTCAAAGGAAATCAAGCAGGTGGGAAGGGCAGGAAAGGTTGGGTAAATGCACACCTAGTCAGTACAATGCAGACTATCTAGCTTATGGGCACACTTATAACATTGACTCAAAGTGTACTAAAGCAATACAAGTACCCCAAACGTTTGTATATCCATAATATTCTGAAATAGAAAAAAGCACCATGCCAAATAGTGTCAAGAAAATTTGATATGATTTCAAAATGTGTTGATAAATGGTTTGCTGAATATGATACACCAACACCAAGTAGTACTCACTTCGTACCTTGGTTTATCGGGACTATAAACAGATAGAGGTTGGGTCTATTGCTGGTGAAGAAAAAAATTGATGAATTCTCAAGATTAGATTTGTTAATTGCCATATAATATGTAACATTTTATCCTAATATTTTGGAAGTACTGTGATTTACCACATCTATGGCATCTCTATCAATTATAAAAACCCATTGTTTTACAGTGTCCTTTTAACCTTGAAACTGAGCATTTTAAGAATATCAAAAGGACATAACATTTTGAACACTGTGTCAAATATTATGAAGGACATTTTAGTATATTCACATATAATAAAAGCTGCAAGGATAAATACAGGCATTCTTAGAAATCGCAAAGCAAATCATTTTGTACAATAGTTACCGTGGGCACTTGTTTTAAGATGCATAAAATCAGAGTATCTCCTTTCATGAGTTTTATCAATAGACTTCTGTTTTAATGGAGAATTAGAAACAATGTAAAGATCAGAATGCCCATCTTCCGCCTTATCCAACCAGCTGGCCCCCTTTTTCCTAGGCCCCCAGAATGGTAGAAACTACCATCACTACTCAGTCCAATCCATGTGGTTTCTGCTTGGTCACTGTTGTGTGTATGGAGAGTGCCCTAAACCACCAGACCACACTGGTATATTGTGTATTGGACAGAGTATACAGTCCATCCTGACTTCTATACCTAATGTTAGATTCCACAAAGAAATCTAAGGAAATCTTGATATTGCTGCCTAATTATTGCAATTACAAACAAATTTAACAGTGAATGAACTTTTCTTCCTTATGCTGGTTTAAAAGTTTTTTTTTTTTTAACTTTGATCAGTTTATTATTTAATTACTTTTATTTTTCTGGCAAATGGCCTCTTTTGTTTGACTATTTGCCCATAAAATGAAATACTCAGCCTATTTTATAATGATGATCTTGCCAGATTACAGCAATTATTATTATTATTATTATTTTTGGAGACACAGTCTCACTCTGTTGCCTGGGCTAGAGGCTAGAGTGCCATGGCATCAATCTAGCTCATAGCAACCTCAAATTCCTGGGCTTCACCAATCCTTCTGCCTCAGCCCCCCAACTAGCTGGGACTACAGGCATGCGCTGCCATGCCCACCTAATTTTTTCTACGTATTTTTAGTTGTCCAGCTAATTTCTTTCTATTTTTAGTAGAGATGGGGTCTCACTCTTGCTTACGCTGGTCTCTAACTCCTGACCTCAAGCGATCCTCCAGCCTTGGCCTCCCAGAGTGCTAGGATTATAGGCATGAGCCACTGCGCCTGGCCTACAGCAATTATTTTTAACTGAACGTTGCCAACTCTCAACCCTCAAGTCAATTTTGAATATGGCTACTGCCTCAGTAAATATTTAATCACATTCATTAAATCCCTGTAACAATCTTCCCATATAAGCACTACATATCATCCAATAATCCCATACTTTTCTCAGCTCTGATATTTTTTTACCTTTTATTGAAGAAAATTTAAATATATAAAGTAGAGAGAATAATTTGGGAGTGCTGAGACTAGAGGATTGCTTGAGCCCAAGAGTTACAGACCACTCTGGGAAACAGAGTGAGACCTCATCTCAGAAAAAAAATAGAATACTAAAACAAATCCCCATGTACCTCTCATCCAATGTCAACAGTTTTGAACATACCCGTAATCTTATTTAATCTGTACCTCACTCACTTCTCTTTTTGAAGCTAATCTCAGATTTCATCTATGTATATTTTAGCATGTATCTCCAATAGATAACGACCTTTGAATAATTATTATCATAGTACTATTATCACACCTTAAAAATGAGCAATTCTGTAATATTATAAAATATACAGTGTTCAAATTTCTTATATTTTCTTTAAATTTCTTTTAGATTGGTTTGAATCAGAATTACAAGGTCCAGATATTGCATTTTGTTAGTTTATCTTTTTTTTTTTTTTTTTTTTTTTTTTGAGACAGAGTCTCGCTTTGTTGCCCAGGCTAGAGTGAGTGCCGTGGCGTCAGCCTAGCTCACAGCAACCTCAAACTCCTGAGCTCGAGCAATCCTGCTGCCTCAGCCTCCCGAGTAGCTGGGACTACAGGCATGCGCCACCATGCCCGGCTAATTTTTTTTTTTAATATATATATTAGTTGGCCAATTAATTTCTTTCTATTTTTATAGTAGAGATGGGGTCTC
>VSMD01019844.1:0-56727 GCA_008750895.1 Mirza zaza | reverse complement strand
GTTTTTTGAATAAGGACAGAAAAGAACACAAAACCCTAAAGTATAGTTTTCAAATTAAGAAACTGCATCAATCTGAACTTGATTTTTGAGGTACCGACAACATTTTTAAACAACAGGACACAAAGGTGGGGAGCTGGTGTACATATCTATTAACAGACAGCTGCTTATAATTTTGGTTTAGAATTGGAACACTATTCTTGGAAAAACCAATCATGTGCAATTTATAACAGATGTAACCAAGTGTTTACTACAGTAAAATGCTAGTTTCCATAAGTCAAAAGTTCAATGAATAAACAAGCCATGTATGTAAGGAAAATGATATGTATTATGCTGAACCAAAGAATTCTCTCTAATCAGTGGTGGACGTGAATTATTCCATTAGCGACAGCATTCTGTATTTCATTCTACTTGGAAGGAAGAGGGGAACTAGATCATTTGCTGCGTTATATTTAATTATACCTTATTCTCATAGATCTGCTACATGAGTATAACCATAATATTAAACTTAGAAAAATACCTAAAAATTTCACATGAATCAACACTGCCCACTAACAGTGTTTAAACTAAAGGGGGGAAAAAGTATAATGGAGGACCCAGGTCATGGTCTCTGTGCAGTGCTTAAACAGTAACATCAAACCACATCAAACCTTCTCCCTCCTAAGTGCATTCCAACTGGTATCCTTGTCCCTGGAGTTCACCACTTAAACTCTTCTCACAGACTCTTCTCACCACTTTTGGAGCAAGTTTACAGAAAGACTCTGAATCAGTCACATTGTCTTACTAAAATCTTTAGTGTTCAGGTCCTGCCCCACAGGATGGGCCAAGTCAACTGTAGCAGGGAACAGAAGGCAGGGTAGCAAAAGTCCAAATGTGGTTTAGAAGGGAAGGAAAAATGGTAAAACACAACAAAACAACCCAACAACAACGACAAAATACATCAACAGAGAAGTGGTAGAGTTGAAGACATAAGAGGAAGGGAAACCATGAGATTCACAGGTAGGAGGGCATGCTCTTTGTGAGAAAGATTGTCATAAAGTATCGGGTGCAGGAAGGATCCCACTGCATAGAGCCAAGGCTGATCCAATGGCTTCAAGCAGCTGCCAGAACTGGACTTGGAGGGCTTAACATCCATGCAGGGACAAGTGTATAGGCCAGAGACACAACTCCTCTTGGGTGTGGGACAATATCAAGGCAAAGTCATCGGATAAGCATGCCACATCTCCTGGTATATCTGTTAATTTAATGACAAGTAACTTAGGCATAACTCACATTAAAATAATTATACCCATATTATGGAGTACAATAAAAAAATTTACATGAAATTTTAAGTTGAAACACAAAGGCTCAAAGAAATGTTGATGGGCTTTTTGGGACCATGTAGGGCTAGCCACCCAGATTACAGGATCGAGACTTCATTCTCTTCTACCTTTAGGGATATTTAGAGGTAACATTTGAGAGAATATGCCAAGTTATCGGGCCTGGCAATCAAAATCTTGCCAATCTTTTAACCTTATCTTCCACTATTGATAAATCTAATAATACCATTGTGAAAAAGAGCTTGGACATATCTTAAAAAAAAAAACAAGGATAAAAGTAGGCAATGCATGATTTAAAAGTTAAGCATAAGAAATACAGAAAATCATTCATTAAAGAGAATTTAAAATTCATAAAAGGGAAAATTAAAATTAATAGCACAATGGAAAATGTACATACAGAAATAGCATTGGAAAATCAAACATTTAAATGATAGATTTCTTTACCATTTTGAAAAGAAAGAAGAACACATAAGAATTATCAGATCTTGTAAAAAATATACGAAGCAAAGCTTAAGCTCACCAATGTATTCATTTTCATATACGAATTTTAATATTTTTTTAAAAATCGGCAAACAGCAAAGCTATTAATACTATGTACAACCACAGTGATTTCTTGACAAGAATCTCTTTAAAAATGATAAAAGTTCTGATTCTAATGATTTCATAATAGCTTCGAAAAATGTAGAAGGATTATATACTCTATTATGTAACTTTCAATGCTCACAATTAGCAGTCACTCATGAACCAATCTCAACTATTCGTACAGTTGATTCCCTAATGAAGCCATAAACATGAAAAAAATGAATCTGCACAGCAAAAAGTGCTCCAAGTTGCAGGCACTAAACGTGTGTGCTTTTTTCTTAGGAGAGACTGCTATGCCATTACTATTGGTCTATTTTTAAATCTTTATAAAAATCTCTAATAAGGTGATGTTTTTCTCATTTTCCCAGGGCATAGCAGCTAAGCAGCAGATAATTAAATAATCAGAGGAGTGACAGGGACACTTCGGGGAACAAGCGCACTGATGGCACGGGAAGGGGTGGCCCGCAGCAACAGCAAGAGAAGCTGCAATAGGACAGACACAACCATTCGAAAGGCACAGGAGCCCAGGGCCCGGTAGGGCAGGAACAGAAAACAGCAGCGGCCCTGAGGAAGTGACATGAGACAGGGGAATCAGGCAGCTCAAGTGGTCATGGCAGCCGCCCGCTCAATAGCCATTTGGCCGCGCAATCTAATTTAAGTTCATCACTTTCTCCTGTGTCGTGGCCCGTTTGCAGGACGGAGGATGAACACAGAACACAAAACACAAATGCAGAACACAAAGAAAACGCGGACACACATGCAGACGGTTGACTTGAGTAATAATACACCGGGTCAGTTTTATTTTTATACTCTAAAAGATTAAAGTTAGTTCCTTGTACGTAACCACCCAGGCGAGGCAGCGATAGCCATAAATTCTGGAATGAATGCATAGCCTTAGGGAAGCAGATATCCCCTGACTCAGAATTTCAAGGTGGTTGCTCCAGGCACTAGGCATAGATAAAGGAACGAAATTCCTTTATCTATGGGCAAGATAGATTCCTTTATCTATTCCTTTATCTATAGCAAGGATGGGCAAGGTAGCCACAGGGGGCATTTCTCATCCCCAGCTTCTCTTAGGGTGACCCCCTAAGATCTTCGACTGAACCCCCGTGGCTGTGCCTGGCTTAGGTCGCCCCTCCCTTGAGGGGTCTTACCCGTCATTTGCTAACCAGCCATCTTATGGGGTGTTTATCGTGTGGCCTCCATACCCCCAATGCTGTGGGGTGGGGTAGCTCTTGCTTACTTGCAGCTCAGGTCCTTTGTTATGTCTCTAGGCAGCAGCCTTGTCTATCACAAGGACCTTGTCCAGAACAGATTACTTTCAAACACTCTGGGCAGAACACGTACATGACTCACTAACTTTAATTCTTAAACTAGGAAAATATACGTCAGTCCCCTACATCCTGGCCCGTGACTGCTCCAAGGATGGACGTGTGGACCGACCCTGGCTGGTGAGGTGTGTGATGAAATCTGTTGAAGGGCTGTCTGGTGACACTCAGGAATGACTCTGGCCATCTTGCAACAAGTCCGAGAAAGAGGCCAACACACAGGGTAGGGCAGAATCAAGAGAGAAACTAAGGAACAGCCAGGCCTAAGATCAAGACCCGAAGCCGGCCCCTCGGGAACTGGAATCTGCGGGCCATGTCACCCCCTTGCTGATGCTGGTTTGAAGTGGGATTTTTATTCCACGTGGTCTCAGTACACAGATCAAGCTCAAAGCCTGGCTTTAGCACTGGGTGACCCGGAGCGAGGTACTTAACTTCTCCGAGCCTCGGTTTCCTCATTGGTAGAAGTTTCCTCATTGATAATTATGGGGATTAAATGAGATAACAGAGCTATAGCATACTGACTCACACCTGCTGTCACCCCAAAGAATGACATGCTGAAAAACCAAGAGGAAAAATGGACTATACCTAAGAAGGGAGATACCTCTGGAAAAGATTTTTATCCAAAAGTATTTGAATTTTAAAATGATTAATAAATACTAGCAAGATTTTTTTCTTTAATGTGACAACATTTATCCTAATCCGAGAGCTAATGATAGACTTCATGGAAAACTGCTAAAACCATTCCTTTTATTAATACAAATATATATATGTATACACACAATGTTATTAATTTTTAAAATCATGTTAAATACACATAACAAAATTGAGCATCTTAACCATTTTTAAAGGTACAGTTCAATATCATGGTCAGTATCATCTATCCATGGAACTCTTTTCATCTTGCAAAATTGAAACTCTGTATTCATTAAATAGTGACTCCCCATTTTCCCTTCTCCCAGCCCCTGGCAACCACTGTTCCACTTTCTGTCTTTATAAATTGGACTCCTGTAGGTACCTTATATAAATCATATATGTACACGGATGGAATTATATATATATACACACACACACGTCTTTTTGCAACTGGCTTATTTCACTTAGCATAATGCTTTTACGGTTGCTTGCATCCATGTTGTAGCATGTGGAAGAATTTCTTTCCTTTTTAAGGCTGAATAATATTCTATTCTATGTCTACACCATATTTTGTTTATACATTCATCTGTCAATGGACACATGGGTTGCAATACCAAAATATTTTTAAAAGCAGAAAAAGATAGGAAATCTCAATAGAAATAAGAAAATGATAAAATATAGGAAACCCTGTATACTTGATGTAATGGAAAAGAGAAATTTCAAATTTTTAATTAGAAGTGCCAAGTTTGTGTGCTTCAGGCATTTGGGTTGATCTCTTTTAAATCCCAAACAGGTGTGCTTATGTTAATTTCTTTCATTGTCTCAAAAGGCAAATAATAGGATTGCTACATGAGGGAAATATTCCTAAAAAAACTTTATGGAAAATGCTAACAATTTATTTATAATATATTGAGGGTAAACATACTCAGAATATTTTTAATTACCTTTATTAGTTCGAATTGGTTTATGTAACCAAGAACGTGAGTGGCTTATTTACTTATACTTTGCTAAGTAGTGAAAAGGAATAGCATATACCAGCAGTGAAAGAAATTGCAGAATTATGTGATTTAGATAAACAAATGTTATTTATAACAGCAACCCTGACTTCAACAGATTATAAGGCTTTCCTATTATTTTACCCACACACTGTGCATGCATGGGGTCTGTCAGAGCCAAACAGGTGAATGCTGACAGCTCTAAGACATTAAATTAAAATGAAATTTTAGGAGCAGGAAGCCCTAACTGCCTTCCAATACGCCCAGTGGCTGCACCTCTTGGGCAGAGCATCAGGATGGGCTGAAGGAGTGGGTTTTGATTAGGAGTGGCAATTTGAAATTCCCAGAGTCTCTTTGGAAGTTCCATCTGACTCTTCAAGGGCACTCACTCAGGGAAACTGGCTAATTTCCCAGATGTTTTATGAAGTACTCATGTGTCGTTAAAAATGATTTTTTAATGGGCCTTAAAAAAAAAAAATAGAACTTAAAGACTACAAAAGCCTCCGCAGAATTGGGTTGGTAGAAGCTGTTACTAATTCCATGAATCCAAAAAGATTCTTAGGGTTTTCGATAAGTTACAAAGGTGTCAGTGGAATTCATACCTTTTCATTTTAATTTTCTAAGCAAAACCAAGAGTCAGATTTTTCATCCCTTAGGGCACAAAAGCCTCTTCCACACGGATGACCTGTGAATGCCAGTGGAATAATTCTAGGCTTAAAGTAGTTAATATACTTATATTGAATTTTTATTGATAAAATTTATGACAGTTTTTCCTATCCCAGGACAGACTATTCTTTTTTTTTTTTTTTTTTGAGACAGAGTCTCACTCTGTTGCCTGGGCTAGAGTGCTGTGGCGTCAGCCTAGCTCACAGCAACCTCAAACTCCTGGGCTCAAGCCATCCTTCTGCCTCAGCCTCCTGAGTAGCTCTGAAGACAGGCATGCGCCACCATGCCCGGCTAATTTTTTTCTATGTATTTTTTTAGTTGGCCAATTAATTTCTTCCTATTTTTAGTAGAGATGGGGGTCTCACTCTTGCTCAGGCTGGTTTCGAACTCTTGACCTTGAGCGATCCTCCGGCCTCGGCCTCCCAGAGTGCTAGGATTATAGGCATGAGCCACCGCACCCGGCCTCAGGACAGACCATTCTTAAAGTAGTTCCATAACAGAAATTCCAATACCCTTTTTGTTTAACCAATTATAAAATTGACAGAAACAACATGGAGAGGAGGTAACTCATTTTGGGATTCCTGCTACCTCTACTTTCATCTTTGGGAAGTCCCTCTGCATGTTCTACCTCATTTTGCCATGGAAGCTTCCATTGCTTCCATCAATCTATTCAGTTCAACCTCAAAAATCCAGCTTAAAAAAAAAAAAAAATCCAGCTCTCTTTAAAAAAAAAAAGTCTCTCAATACTTTAATCAGTTATTTACCAAACATTTCTCCAATATTTAGAGGTTCTGTTGTTATTTGCTGTATATTATTGTAAAATCTCAGCAAAGACTTTTTAAAAATTATAAATGCATTTTACTTTTTCAAGTGGCACACACAGTTTAACAAGTTCAATGTTTGCAGTGTTTAAAGCAAAAATACGACACTGCTCCACTCCTCCTCCCAATACCGCATTCTTCTGTCCCAGAGGCAAACACTTCTGAATCATTCAGTTGGGTAAGCAGGCATTTATAGAGTTACATATTTCCAAATACTGTGTACCTATGGCTGTTTCTCAAACAATGTATTGAGGTGAAATCCACATACCATAAAATTAACCATTTTAAAGGGTACAATTTGGTGGCATTTAGTACATTCTGGAACCACCTCTGCCTAGCTGCAGAACAGTTCCATCATTCCAAAGAAAAACTCCCTACCCATTAAGCTATCTCTCCCCATTCCCTCTTCCGTGCAGCCCCTGGCAACAACGAATCTGCATTCAGTCTCTATGGATTTGTCTGTTCTGAATATTTCATACAAATGAAACCATACACTATGGAGCCTTGTGTATCTGGCTTCCTTCAATTGCCATCATGTTTTGGAAGTTCATCATGTTGGAGCAATTACCAGTACTTCACTCCTTTCTATGGGTGAACAATATTTAATGGCTGGGATACACCACAGTTGCTTATCCATCCATCCATTGATGCACATTTGAACTGTTCCACCTTTTGGCCACTGTGACTAGTGCTGTTATGAATATGTGTAGACATGTCCTTGCTTGAATATCTGTTTTCAATTCTTTGGGGCATATACCTAGCAATGGAATTGCAGGATCATATGGTAATCCCATGTTTAACATTTTAAGGAACTGGCAAACACAAACACTTGTGTTTTGTGCACATTTTATCTAACTAAATGATAAGTTTCTTGAAGGGAAGTCTTGTCTTTAATTAAGTTTGCATTTTGCAATTTCTTTGCCTTTCTCTCTCTCTTTCCAAGTTTTATGGTCACAGATATGCTTATGCAGATGCTCCAACACTGTGTACTAAATAGTTATTTCATCTACATAAACCTGGAGACTTCTACAAGAAAATACTGCAAAGAATGTAGTCCTGTTTTTAACAAAGAGAAACATTATCCTTTATCTTTCTCTACTAAACAGATCTCTGTTAAAAAATATATATATTTTTCCTTGCTTTCTATCTCTGTGAATTTATTCCATATCAGACCAGTTTTAATGTTTATCCACCCACATCCTCTTCTCCCTGATAAAGGATTTATCAGTAACTAAAAAAAATGCAATATTAAAACAGTTTTTTAAGCTTCTGATGAATAACAAAGCAAACAAAACGAATTATTTAAACATAGAGAAAACAAACTTGGGACAAATCTTGAATCATAAACTATTTCCCTCTGACAAAAAGCCTGCTTAAGAAACACGCAGCTCAGCCAGGAGCGGTGGCTCATGCCTGTAATCCTAGCACTCTAGGAGGCCAAGGCGGGCGGATTGCTCAAGGTCAGGAGTTCGAAACCAGCCTGAGCAAGAGCGAGACCCCATCTCTACTATAAACAGAAAGAAATTAATTGGCCAAGGTATGGTGGCACATGCCTGTAGTCCCAGCCACTCGGGAGGCTGAGGCAGCAGGATCGCTTGAGCCCAGGAGTTTGAGGTTGCTGTGAGCTAGGCTGACGCCATGGCACTCACTCTAGCCTGGGCAATAAAGCCAGACTCTGTCTCAAAAAAAAAAGAAAAAGAAACACATGGCTCTTTAGAATATTTCTGCTATTCTACAAATCACATTTAAATATTTCCAAAAAAGAAAAATGAGAAATATAACCATTCTTACAAGTACTAAGATATTTAATAGATGAAGGACCATTTGAGAGTCAGTCACTGATTTTAACTACTGTGGCCACATTTCTATTGAGGACATACAAGGTGAAGAGGGAGAGAAACTCACATTTATTCTGCATTTATTTATTCATACATGGAGTAGTTTAACATGGAAGCAAACAGGATTTAGACTAACCGATAGGAAGGCCTGATCATTTCAACACCAAAACACACTTCAAAAAAATTAGGAAACCCATTTGAAACATTTTTTGAAAAGACACATCTACTTTAAAGGAACTTAGATACAATCCTTCATGGTCATTGCCACAAGGGTCTGCGTCTCATCATCAGGATGGGCTGCACTTTTCCTGAACAACTGGCTTGTTTTCAGATTTCAGACAAAGTGGATCATGTCACGATGATATTTTCATCTTCGCTTTGGCTCAGAGTCCAAGTTTCTGGCTCACATGGCCAGTGGTAGAGGATTTCCAGCACGCATTTTATATGCTAATTTCATCTTAGCGTCATTTGTTTTTCTTATCCCTATTTCCACTCGCACCGAATACATCTTTATTGCCCTGACTTAAATTCTATTAGGAATAACATAGGAGCATAAAAAAAAATCAATCTCTTTCACCAGCCCACACCCAACTGGACTTGTGATTTAAGGCCCCTAACCTTAGTTGCTATATTTTCAGCAATGTATAATTATTCAGTGTGGGGGTGACCTTGGAGTGACCCATATTATTATCCTGGGAAGTACCACCAAAATTCACTGTGCCTCATTTTCCTGGGTTATTCAGTGGGCAAAATTCCTACTTTGTAGTGTGATTGCAATGGGTAAATTAGATAATCCACATAAAGAGTTTAGCATGCTGCCTGGCCCATAGTAAGTGCTAAATTAATATTAGCTCCTATCAGAGACTGTATTTTAATAAGTCCTTCTCTGAGCTTAATTTAGAGCAAAAAAAAAAAAAAAAATCTAAAAGCAGACTTCAACCCATTTAATTTAAAAATACACTCGCACAGGGGCAACCAAGTATTTCTTAATACCAAGAAGGATTTTAAGAAAACTAGAGGTGATGAAAAGGTGAAGAAATAAAGATAGTTAAGTACAGGCAACTCTTCCAAAAGGGCTGGAATGGGAGGGGCAAAGTAGGGCAGAGGTTTAATCTTGAAGGAGAATTTAATTTTTATGTGTTACTTTTGTCTGCCGTTTTGCTTATTTAACATGTATTTCTGTGTGTGTTTAAGATGAGTGAAAGATGAATATACACTATGACAGGCACAAGGGGGCATGACAAACCTTATATATATGAATTTTAAAATGAGAGGAAAATGAAAAATTGGGACCTAAAAGAACAATGGACGAAAGCAAAGAACAAATGCTATGTAGCAAATGAGGGTATTGTATAAAGCAATCATTCAGAATCTACTTGTCTTCAAAGAAGCCTTTTATAAGTAAAGCTACATAAATGTTTCTTTGTTGTTATGTGCTTATAAATATCTTTTAATATGCACAATAGAGGCAGACCTAAAAAGCTGCTCTTAGTAAACTGGACCAGCTTTTCCATTGATTTAGACCATAAAATTGTGCACAGTCTTCTGTGTGCTCAATCCAAGCTGAAGGTGGGGAGGGAAGAGAGTCTTTGGATGGAGTTGGTTGTAAATAGCATACTTGGGAAGGTCCAACAAATTTAATTTCGTTCAAGGAAAAACAAAGCAGGTTCACCCTGTAAAAGGAGGTGGGCCTGACTATATGTGTGGAATGCACATCTCAATTGATAATTTGTAATCCAAAATTTTACATATTGCATTTATTTAGCCTAAGGAATCCCTAGCACAAGAAGCTGAGATGAGTTTACATATTTCACACTACTACAAAATGTATGTGTAAGAAACAACACAAAGGGAATTCAGTGATGCAAACTAAGCCATATATTGTAAATCAGAGCTTTGTTTTACATAGATTTAAAGGTATTGTTCTTTTATTTCACGAACAGAAACTTTCCAAATGCCCTGAGCATAGTTTTGTTTCATTTTGTGTGCACAGAGTCTATTATGTTCATATATTTTAATGACATAGCCTCATCTAATGGAAGTATGTACATAAATCTCTTATATACAACATTAGTCAGAAGGCTTCCATAAAAGCTTATTTAAGGAATAAAAAGAATAATATTGCCTTTCAAGATTGAAACACACTATTTGTACCATTTGTGCCTCAATTTCTGCTTTCTGATCACTATTAAGGAGAAAATACAACCATTAACTTGCAAATTGGGGCAAAGTGTTTCCCTTTAAAACAAAACCATTTCTTTTTTAAAGATCATGGCTTTTAAAGGTCATTTTGGTGAACTGAGTAATGACATTTTATCTTTTACATAAAATGTTATAAAAGTTAAAGTGTCATGTAAGCTTTGTTTTTCTTTAGTGTTGGTTTTATTATATTTTTAAGAATATTTGTAGATGAGAGAAAATGAATATATATGTTTTATCACAGAAATTCTTGAATTTACATGTTAGTCATCACTTAATGCTCATTTTAAATCTCTCTGGTATGTGCTTGAAACTTCACATGGTGAATCATAAAATACATGTAAAATCTTATAGCTACATCAAAGAGACTCTAAAATTGATACAGCTTTTACCATTAGGTCTAATACTCAATAGTAAAAAGGTAGTAAGCTAAAATAAGTTTTCTTACATCACATATTCTAGTAGAACCCCAAGCTCCTCATAAATTAAATTATTTAGGACATAATATGTACAAACTCTGGTCAAGTATTTTCATTAGATTTTTTTTTACTTCTTTGCTCACTTTCTTGATTCAACAAGGGGAAATAGGTATTTAGGAGGTTGGTCTTGGCAACCAACTAGATATGGAGGAAAGGTAGAAGAAGGAGTCTAGGACAAGTTCAGATATCAGACTTGGACACTTGCTGGTGTTGATCTCCAAGCCAGGAAATACAGAAAGGAAAGCAGGTCTGGAGGAGCGAAAAAAGGGGAATAATTTCAGCTTTTCACATGTTAAGTGCAAGGTGCCTATGAAACAGCTGGGTAGCTGGGTGCAGGGCCTGATAATCACTGTGCGTACAGGTCTGAATCTAGAAGAGATTTCTGGGCTGAACAGATTTGGGAGCGGGTTGGAAGCCAAGGGTAATGAAATTGCCTAGAGGTACAAGATATAGGTGATCATGAAGCATTAATTTTGCTCGGGTACAGAATAATCTAAGTTGAGTCCTTCTTAGAATGTTTTTAACTCCAGATTATATCACATATTTTAGCAGAAATTAAAGTCAAACATTAGTAGAGATCTTGAAGAGTTTTAATGGGTTGTCTTATTTAAGGACAGCTAATAATGACGATATTATCACCATGCAAATCAACAGAGGCTCCTAGACAGAGAGAAAGTAGGCCAAACTTTAAAAATTAGACTATATTAAAGTAGAATTTCCATATTAACTAAACACACGATGTGTAGAAGGGTCAATACTACTGAAATCATCATTCAAATGAGGTTGGCAAACGTGAAAAGGACTATGGAAATGTTTGTAAACAGCAGTATTTGGTCCTGCCTTCTGGTCCGTGCTAGTCTGCCTAGGTAGGAAACAGACTAATCTGTTAGAAGTATAAAAACAAGGTATCTGATGATAAAATAAAACTGAAATGACTAGTGACTGGGAACTGAAACCAACTGCTCTTGATATTGGCCTTATGGTCTTAAAATGGGAAAAATAACTCCATCGGGGCAAAGAGCCAAATGACAACAGTTTTGCCAGACCAGAACCTGCACTGAATGGGCCTAAAGGAGCCATCCTGGCTACCTGAGCAGATAAATGTCCAAAGTATGATATCATCACAGTTCTGTTCAGTGATTCTCTAGCAACTTGCTCCTTGCCTCCCTATTTTCTAATACTTCAATTAATCCATAACACACCCGTCCATAACTCTTTTTCAAACCCTTAGTTCATTACTAGAAACTTGGGCTCAACTTGGCACCCCTTTCCACTCAATATTTAGAGATTCCTACTGACCTTCTGGTGTTAACTTTCATCTTCATCCTCACATACTGAACCAAATGTCTGCAAGCTGCGTTCCATCCTAACTACCCCACCCCCTTGGTTGTTTTGGCCATACCAGAAGCAACTCTGCACTCTTAAGTGGCAATTAAAGATTGTACTAGGCTAGCACAGTGGCTCATGCCTGTAATCCCAGCACTTTGGAATGCCGAGGCAGGAAGATCACTTGGGGCCAGGAGTTCAAGACCAGCCTAGGCAACATAGTGAGACCCTATCTGCACAAAAAATTAAAAAAAAAAAAAAAAACCTAGTTGGATGTGGAGGTGTGCACCTATTATAGTCCCAGCTACTTGGGAGGCTGCGGCAGGAGGATCACTTAAGCTCAGAAGTTTGAGGCTGCAGTGAGCAATGATCATACCACTTCACCCCAGCCTGGGCAATAGAGTAAGACCCTGTCTCTAAACAAAAGATTGAACTAGCAGGTAATATGTAAGTCTTCTGAAAATACTTGACTGAGAGCAATAAGAAATATGCATACTGAATTTATTCCTGCATTATTTAATTAAATGGTACTTATAGCTATTAATAATTAGATAACAGTGACATGTACAACTTCATCCTATTTTAAAAAGTAGAAATAATGGCACAGTAACCCTTTATCTTTCACAGTAAACACAGAAGTTCAAAGGCCCTATGAAAATAAAATTCAACTGCTCCTGACATTTGCAATGAATATTAATTTGGCTTAAATTATTTGTTAAAAGCTTCAAAGCAAAGTGTCCTTAAAGTAAGTAGGTTCAAAATAAATACCTGGTAAAGCTATAGCTGAATTACAGCACCATCATTTGAAATGTATCTACTAATGTTCAATTTCACATCTCTTTCCTATCTCTTCTGAATTGACTGGACAGCTGTGCTCATGACATTCATTGACTTGGCTCATAACAGTGGCCATGACCTCACCAGGCCAAGAACACAGGACTGGGGGTTGCAGGAGGGGATGCTTATGTTCTTCTCTCCACTTCCTCCCCCAAACTAGAGAGAAGCAGACTTCTGCAGTGATTTTCTCTTCGCCTCTGTGCCAGATCATTGCTGCTGAGACCCTGTACAGTTTGGCCCTAGATGTTCAGAGAGTTAGAGCCCAAGAGGGACACTTCATTTCCCCCTTGCCTGCAGGGTCCCTAGAAGAGTCCACCAATGAGAGGTGCTTGTGTGCGATTTGGAAGGTCAAAGTCATTATTTTCCCAGAGTGGCTGCAGACAGGATCATGGGTATCAGCAGACAACAGAAGAGAGGTGTGAACTATAGGTTTTGGCATCCTCCTGAGATTCCCCTAGTGAGCAAGTTCCCCTGAGATTCCCATACTTTAGACGTCCTGAAAGTGATGATCCAAGGCACGGTTTCCCCGTCCTCCAAGGGTTGTGTAAGTCTCTAATTCCCAGGGTTAAACTTCTTCCCACCGACATGCCTTCATTAGCTTCTGTTTTCTCTCATTCCTTCCTTCCCAGGAAAGGAGAGTAGTTGCTTTGATCTGTTGAAGTTTGACATGAATGGGCCCAAGATGTCCTAGTGGACAGGGCAACCTCGTCTTTTCCCTTTCCCAAAAAGTGTTCCCTTGTAGTAAGCTCATCTGCATGGGTCCCCAAACCTTCTGTGATAGGTTCCCGTTGCTGCTGTAACTAATCGCCACACACTCAGTGGCTTAAAACAACACAAATTTGGTGTGTTAGAGTTCTGCAGGTCAGAAGTCTCATCGGGCTAAAATCAGCATTGGCAGGGTCACTCTCCTGGTGGCTCCAGGAGAGAATCTATTTCCTTTGTTCCAGCTTCCGGGGGGCGGGGGGGGGGGGGGGGGTGGTGGTGGTTCACATTCCTTGGCCTGGGGTCCTGGATTGCTGTGACCTCTGCTTCCATCATCACATCTTCTGTGACCTTCTTGCCTTCCTCTTATAAAGTCCCTTGTGATTATATTGGCTCACCTGGATAATCAAGGACAAACTGAAGATCCTTAACAAAATCATACCTGCAAAGTCCCCAAGTGAGAGGTAAAATAGTCACAGCTTTTAGAGGCTAGGATGTGAACATCTTTGGGGGTGGGTATTATCTACCTACCATGCCTTCCTTCTGGAACCAGCCTGCCAGCCTCATGCATATCTAAGCACGTGGTATTGGGGTTGGACCAGAAGATCTGGTCCCTCGCTCCCTCTACAAGCCCACCTGAGTTTGTGGGGTTCACGTCTACAGAAAGAGCAGGCGTCGAAAGCCCCACTTTGGATGAAGCCTAAAGCATATGTTCTAATGTACGTTTTGCAAAGCTCTGCACTGAGCAAATGCACTGAGCATTATACAGACAAGCAAAATCATGAGCTATGTTTTCTACCTGGCTAGAAACCTTCCTTGGTTGGTTTGCTTTATTGATCAGACTCCAGAGAAAAAGAGAGAGGTAGATGGTGACCCAGTGCCCGAGCCTTCTTGTGCCTGCTCCACAGATATTTAATGAAATACCTGAAGATTCTTCCATGATGGAATTTGTTTCTAATGTATCTATGCTGTAATTCAGATTCGGTAAAATAAATTTTTCAAAATCAAGGTGCAGCTATAAAAATCTATATTTGAGTAAAAGTTGAACACAACTGGAACAGTCCAAAAAACAATGAATTTTCCAAAAATACTTCCACCACTTGATACTAAATATAGCGCCTGATATTTTTCAACTTTATATCAGCATAGCACAAGAAGCCTGGCGAATGCCGATCAATGAGGCTTTTCTGTTCATGCACGTTGGATGAACAAGCTGCACTACGCTGTTCACGTTGTCACAGTTTCTTGGGCCAATACAATCCTTGTTAGCTATAAAGTCATCTTCATGACACTCATAACTGAATATTTAAATCAATATCAGATGCAGAAATGCCCTTTGTGACAGCAGAGCCACTGTGTTACAGAGCATAATACCTGCAAGAGCAAGAGCGTCACCCTCTGTTTAACTGAGAGCAGCATGATTTGATTAGAACACACCAAAGGATTAATGGAAATTTTTAAATAATGTGATGGCGAAGTCAGAAATTACACTGGCCTGAATTAGAATGCAGCTCAGGGACTCCTTGGCCTAGAAAAAGTGCAGCCTACAGAAGGTGACCGAAGGTTCCATCCCATTCTTGCCACTTTTCCATCTCAG
Source organism: Mirza zaza (assembly GCA_008750895.1). NCBI lineage: Eukaryota > Metazoa > Chordata > Mammalia > Primates > Cheirogaleidae > Mirza > Mirza zaza. Next base: position 41,408 of record VSMD01019844.1, on the reverse strand, counting down.
TTATTCCCTCAGACAGCCATTTATTCATTCATATTCATTCATTCATTCACTCATTTGGCATCTATTATCCACCCAATATGGGGGACATGCAAATAAGTGACACACAGTTCCCACCTTCAGTTTGCTCATTCTCTGCCAGAGAAGACAAACATTTAAACCATTAACACAAAGGGAAAGCGCTACACAACAGAGGGGCGCTGGAAGGAAGAGTCAACAGCTCTGCCCAGAGAGCTTCCAGCAAGGGACAGCACAGCACAGTGGCTCAGTCTCTGGACCTTGGGCCCAACTGCCTCTTTGTGACCTTGGACAAGTTACTTAACCTCTCTGGGCTTCGTATGTCTGCGTGTTAACCAGACACAATAACAATACCGTAGGTGTAGTAAGAGCTGTATAGGTATAGTAACAGGGTCAGGTGGGCATAATAAATGCCACAGAAGTGTTTGTTAAATACATAACTTGACAGTTTTACAGAAAAGGTGATATTTGTGCCATGCTTTGAAGAAACAGGCAAACATCTGTCCACTAAGACAGAAGGGGAGGCATTCCAGGTAGAAGGAAGTTTCTATTCTTCAAGAATTTCCCCCACTATAGCCACCACTGGGTGCCTGAGAGGGGGTGTGTGAAGTGTCACACGGCCACAGGCTGGTGGGGCGACCTCTGGTCACAACATCTGGAGGGTAAGCCCTGGACACCTTAAAAGAGAACTTTGCACTTCTCAGGAGCTTCAGAGTCAATACAGCTGCTTCTAGAACAACTCAAGTGTGGGCATCCACACTGCCCTTTTCCCCAAGTCTGGGCATGTCCAACTTCCCCTTGGAACTCTCACCAGGGCCTCGAAGGTAATCTGCAAGTCCTGTCAATTCTAACTCCAGAACAAATCTGTACTTGTCCACAGCTCCTCACCTACCCCACCTTCTGCAGACTCCCCTACCCGGACTCTCTGCCTCTGCTCTGGCCCCATTTAATCTGCTCTCCACAGAGTAACAAGAGTCATCTTCTTAATGCATCAGCCTTTGTTGTGTCACTCTTGTCCTTAAAACTGCCCACGCTGCCTGTGATGAGGCCCCTGCCTGACTCCCCCAGCTCATTCTCCCCACGTCTCACCATCCTCTTGTCACTCACGTGCTCCAGCCAGAGTGGCCACCAGCAGTGGCTGCTACAGTGCTTTGCTGCCTCAAGGCCTCCTCTACCTCCAACCTTCCCCTCCCTCTTCTTAGCCCTTAGAGCTCAGCTGGAGGAAGGGCGCAGGCCGGTGGAAAGAGAGCTCAAAAGGAAGTCAGATAGGTGGGGGTCCTATTCTGGCTCTGCTGCCTCCGGCTATGTGAATAGGAATGTCGCCCAGCACTTCCGAGCCTCAGGGTATCTACCTGTAAAATGAGGGGATTGGGTCCAATGTGGGCTCACGCTCCATCTCACTTCCATCCTTCTTTTTCTGCTGTTCAAGAAACTTAACCCTGTCGCCCTGCCTGTCTCCCTTTGTTCTCTCTTGGACCAGCCTAAGAAGCTCCTTTTAATCCCTCATTCAGTTTCGTCTCCCTTCTGCCCCCATTTTGAGTCTCATAAGAGTAAAAAACTAAAATGGGAAGAGCAGACATAGTGAATGATATTTCCTTCTTTAAGGAAAACTTGAAACAAAAATAAGACTGGTGAAGCCAGACAAGCACATTTTAGAAGTGAAAACACACTGCTCTGAGGATGACGACACAGGCCTGTCACCTGGGTGCCTGGGCCCTGGGTGGCCCAGCTCTTCCTGCCTGTCTTCTCCCCACCATTTGCCTTCCTCCTGCTCTCTGTGTCCCCCACATTGGACTGCCATCACATCTCCCCAAAGCAGAACTTTCACTGTGCTATTCCCTCTACCAGAGCCATAGACCAGATCCCTGTGCCATATCCTCCCACAGCACCAGGAACCTGCCCTTCTCCACACAAATGACAGCTGTGATTTCACATTTAACTTGTAATTGTTCTGTTGTGTCTGTCTACCCTATAACCTGTATGCTCTAATGGGACAGGGACAGGTCTATTTAAATGTATCAGTAATAAGTTTACTTCTTATCAGATAAGAGGTGATTGGTAAATATTCTGAATCAACATATGTATAAAATAACAGAATGAAATATATCATTTATGTTGGATATCTCCAATAACAGGCCACCAACCTGGTGTCCATGTGGCAATCAAGAGTTCTATGTCCTCCGTAGAATCTACTTCAGGTTTTCCTTTTCCCTTCCATACTGTTGCCTGGGGCCACTGTTAGCCCTTGACTCTCTCCTCCTCTCTCCCACCTGCCTTACCTGTCCCTACAGTGGCTAGAACAGCAGTGTGAAAAATGAAGATGAGAAGAGAAGAGGCCACTATTATCCTGGTACCCAAAGCAGACAAAGATATAAGAAAATTAAAGACCAATATCCCTTATAAAGATAGACACAAAAATCCTCAACAAATACTAGCAAACTAAATCCAGCAACCTATAAAAAGGATTGTACAACATGACCGAGTAGAATTTATCCCAGGAATGCAAGGTTGGTTTAACATCTAAAAATTAATCAATATATTCTATTAATAGAAAGAAAAAAAAACCCAAAAACAGTATGATCATCTCAGTAGACACAGAAAAAGCATTTCCCCAAAAGCCAATACCATTTCATGATAAAAACACTCAACAAAGTAGAATGACAACTTCCTCAACCTGTTAGGGCATCTATAAAAACCCTTAGCATTATACTCAATGATGAAACACTGGATGCTTTTCCCCTCTAAGATCAGGAACAAGACAAGTATGTACATTTGTACCACTTTTATTTAATATTGTACTACAGGTTTTATCCAGGGGAAGGAAGGAAGGAAGGAAGGAAGGGAGGGAGGGAGGAGGGGGGAGGGGGAAGGGAGGGAGGGAAGGGGGAGGGAGGGAGGGGAGAGGGAGGGAGGGGGGAGGGAGGGGGGAGGGAGGAGCATCTAGATTGGAAAGGAAGAAATAAAACTATCTTTATTCACAGATGACATGGTTATGTATAGAGAAAATCCTTTAAAACCTACCAAAAAGCTACTAAAACTAATAAAATTGTTCAGAGAGGTTACAGGTCATAAGAACAATATACAAAAATCAATTGTATTTTTATAGATTTGCATTTTGAACAAACAATTCAAAAATCAAACTAAGAAAACAATTCCATTTACAATAACATCAATACTTAAAAATCAGTTTAAGAATTGCAAAACTTATACTCTTAAAACTATGAAACAATGTTAAAAAATGAAAATGTTAATAAATGAAAAGCCATCTCATGCTTATATGTCAAAATACTTAATATTGTTAAGATGATATTAACAATATTCCCAAAGTGATCCATAGATTCAACACAACTTCTACCAAAACCCCAGCTATTTTTTTCCCTAGAAATTGACAAGCAGATCCTAAAATTTATACAGAAATTCAAGGGACCAAGGTAGCTAAAATAATCTTAAGAAATAAAAACAAAGCTGGAGAACTCACACTTTCCAATTTAAAAACTTACTTCAAAACTACAGTATTCAAGACAAAGTGGACTGGCAGAAGAATAAACATATAGCTCAATGGAATAATATTGAGACTCCAGAAATAAACCCTCACATTTTTGGTCAATTGATTTCAATAAGGGTGCCAAGACAATTTGATTCTTTTCCCCAAATGCTGCTCAGACAACTAAATATCCGCATGCAAAAAAATAAAGTTGGGCAACTTCTTCATAATATACACAAAAATCCATGCTCAAAATAGATTATAGACCTAAGTTAAGCAAGAACTAAAATTATAAAACTCTTAGAGGAAAACACAGGAATAAATCTTAACGAAGTTGGATTTGTTGCACAAGTGACAAAAGAAAAAAATAGATAAACTGTACTTCATCAAAACATCAAAACTTTTCATCTTCATCAAAATATCAAAACTTCCGTGCTGCAAACTAAACCACCAGGAAAGTAAAAAGATAATCCACAGTAAGGAAGAAAATATTTGCAAATCATATATTTAACAAGGGACTCGTATCGAGAATTTATGAACAGCTCAATAATAAAAAGACAATTAACTCAATTTAAGAGTAGATTATGAATTTGAATAGACATTTCTCCAAAGAAAATATGCAAATATCCAATAAGCACATAAAAAATTGCTCGACATCATTAGTCATTAGGGAAATCCAAATCAGAAGCACAAAATACCACTTTGCATCCAAAAGGATGGCTATAATTAAAAATAGACACAAGCATTGGCAAAGATATATAGAAAGCAGAACCTTCATATATTGCTGATGTGAATGCAAAATGACGCAGAGCCACTTTGGAAACCCAGTTGGGCAATTCTTCAAAATGCTAAACATAGTTCTCACATCACCCAACAACTCCACCATGAGGTGTCTACTCCAGAGAAATGAAAACATACAAGAGCTGTCTAGAAAGTACCCAGCCATGTAATATGTTCTCGTTATGACAACAATGGCTGGATACTTTCCAGACAGCCCTTGTGTATCCACACAAAGACTTGTATGTGAATCTTCATAGCAACATTATTCATAATAGCCAAAAATTAGAAACAATCTACATGTCCATCAACTGATGAACAGATAAATAAAATGTGGTATACCCATACAACAAACTATTATTTGGCAACAAAAAGATGTGAAGTACTGACACTTGCTACAACACAGAGGAACCTTGAAAACATTATGCCGAGTGAAAGAAGCCAGTCACAAAAAGACAAATACTGTGTGATTCCATGTATATGAAATGTTTGGAATAGGCAAGTCCACAGAGACAGAAAGCAGATTAGTAGTTCCCAGGGACTGTGGGCTGGACGTTAATGAGGCAATGGCGATTATCTGTAACTGGTACAGGAGTTTCTTTTAGGGGAGATGGAAATGTTCTAAAATTATATTGTGAAGATAGATGCACAAGCTTATGAGTATGTTTTTAAAAATTAAACTGTAGTCTTTCAACAGATGAATTTTATACTATGTGAATTATATCTCAAAGCTGTTTTAAAAAAAAGAAAGAAGGGAAGGGAAAAAAGATGCCCTGAGGTCACACTTCTCCTTATTCAACACTGAGCTCAACATCCTCCGTGTTCTCTCCCCTCCCAACCCTCAGACACCTGGTTCTCCCAACAGAGCCCCAAGCCCAGGTGGGTCCCATGGTGACATGCTCAGGGTAATCTCAGTCCGGCCTTTTTCTCTAAAATATATATACACACACATAAAAATATTGTATGTATGTGTGTGCATAATATACATTATATATACATATGTAATATAGAATATATATTATACTAGTCCTCTGAATTTTGAGTTTTCAAAGACCCACCCTGATCGTCTATTCCAACGATCAGCAAATTAAAACCCACAGACCCAATCTAACCCTCCACCTGCTTCTTGTTTCTGTATTACTTTTCAGCTGAGAATCATTTGTTACATTTTCAAAGGGCTATTTAAAAAAAAACAAAAAGAGTATGTGACAAAATACAAATGTAGACTGCAAAGTCTAAAATGTTTATTTACTATTTGGCCCTTTATAGAACAAGTTTGCTCACCTCCCGATCTATACCTTTTATTTTCTCCACATTTACCATGTAGAAAGGGACAGAAAGAGAAGGAAGAACAAGAGGAAAACATTTTCTTTCTTTCATATCACTGTTACCAATAAAAATAGCACAGTGCAGGAGCCAGGTTGTACGGATTCATAAGAGCCAATTGTTAAAGTTTTAAGAGTTCTGCAAGCAGCAGACGTCACGTTGGAATTGGCTATTGCAGAAATATTTGCAACACAGAAATGAGCAAACACTACAAACACTACAATCCGGAGCTTTATCCTCCCGCAGAATGCCAGCACATCTCTGAAACTCTTATCACCTTTGTACTTTTCAGAAATGAGAGGGCAGGGGAAAAAAACTTCCAACCAGATTTTTGGTTCCCAGGGAATTTGCAGACGGGATGCCATGCCTCGGTACAAAGCCAGGGGAGTAGGCAGGGCAATGTCTGGGTCCTCCAAAGAAAAGAGACCTCAGACTCTCACAGTGACTCCCTCTGATGCCTCCATTACCCACCCCGTACCTTCTCTGCTGGGACACTCACTCTGCAAAGACGTGTGACCACCAGGACAGTCTCCGCTCCCCGTCTCTGAAGACTGCCACGAAGGAGAAGCTCCTGCTGAGGCTGTAGCAGGTGCAAACAAGCTCCTGACCTTAACCAGGGCACAAGGGAAGATTTTCTAATCACCGCTAGGGAGGGGGCTGGTCGTACTTTGCATATAGATGCTGGAGGGACCAGAATGCTGAGGCCAGAGGAAGGAAGCCAAAGATTTAGGCCAAAAGGAAGGAGAAGAATGAAGATCACAGGAAGGAGGGAAGGAGTAAGCAGAAGAAAGCAAACAATAACTGCTTTGTGTCCTCTGCAAAAGGGTATTCGATGTCAGCCTCGAACAAGTGAGACTGAGAAAACTGGGACCAGAATTCTCAGCACCTTTGTCCTGTGCAGAATGGGTCTCCGCACAGGCCTCAGGGTGGGAGGCCAGGAGAGCACCCCAGTCCCTCCCAAATCATGCATGGCACTGATGAATTTATAAACACTGAGATGTGCCTTGCAGCAGTCTTAATTCTCAATAGGTACATACTTAATGTTGGTTATATATATTATTTATTTATACTTTATTAACTTAATGTCATTTGTTACCTTGTTTGGAAAAAGATGGCAAATAAAAGAGTCTAACATTCAGTAGAATTATTATACATTGTAGCGTACATATGTATCATAAGAATATCTGCTGAATAAACCAGCAAGGAGTCAGGGAGAGATTAGTTACAAAAATGTCAACCTTGATCTTTGATGGAAATTAGGATTTTATTAACTAGAAATTAAGACTCCTTGTCCCATATGAAAAAGCAAACTATAGTATTATTTTTTTAAGGCTCAGCCATGAATTAAATAGGCTTTTCCCAAGGCAGCTGGGAACTTAAAATTCCACATGTAATGTTGTTTCTATGAGAAAATAGCTCCAAACAACCTACTTATGAAGAATGTTCAGAACAAAATGTGTTCTTCTCTCTCTCTCTCTCTCTCTCTCTCTCTCTCTCCTTCTCTCTCTCCCCTCCCATCCCCAAAGGCTTGGTCTGAATGCATCTTTTTCACAGTTACAAGAAAATGGATTTCTCATATATACACTGTACTTCAAGGTTGTTGGCCCCATTTTTGCTGCCGTGGTAACTTTTCCGGGCTCCAGAAAAGCTTCTCTACATTAATGTAAATTGGACAAGTCACGAGAGCATGCTAAGAACAGACAGAACTGGTAACCTACAAGGACTAAACCCAAGGCTCTCTTTCTATCTCTAGTGTGAAAAATGGGCAACATTTGTCTCTGGTAAGACAAAACCATTCTAAATACCAGGATGGAAAGCACTGGTTGGTGAGGCAACTTCTAAGATGTAACTGCTTTGAACTAACAGGAGTTACAAGCTGTGTAGTTCAGTGTGCTAATTTACACAGAAATGTAGTAAGTGCCACACTTTAACACGCAGGCCCACTGTCTGCTCACGACATCCTGGTAGAACAGTAAAAACATCCTATCAGCTTGACCAATGGGGCACTTAAACAGGCACAGCCTATTATTAAGCAATTAAGAAGTGATTATTTAGTCTACTTATGCGGGCCATTCCTAGCCCTACGGATGGCTTTACAGGGGTCATTTTATTTAATTTTTGTTTTTTCATGTACTGCCTCATTCATTGATTCATTGGTATGGCGCCATAACTCTGCCTCAGCTAGGATTTGTTGGCAATTGATGAGAAGAGTCCTGTTAAGACAAGCAAAAGGCAAACGCCAAACCAAAAGACAGGAAAGTTGTGAAAAACCAACTCAGGTGGTCAACTAGCTGACTTACGAGGTCTACCTCTTTCTGTCTCCATTCCCTCCCACGTTCCTGTTCTTAGTCCTGACTTGGCCAGGTGACTCCATTAAGAAATGATGTTCCAGAAACAGCTCTGTGCTCTAGTCTAGCACGATCTCCACCTGTGTCCACTATCCCCAGCCTCCCACTCCCACTCCCATTTAAGAAACAGCTTGCGATCTCTTAGGGAAGAAGACTAAGAAGACTTCTCCTCCATTTGAGGAGAACTTGCCTGGACAGCATGGGAGAATGTGGCTCTCTCAGCCTGAAGGTGGAATGTACAACAGCAACCTTCCAGAAGCCCCAGAAGATATTTCACAGAAAGGATTACGCCATATCTTGGAGAGATAACTGGATTAATTTCCTAATTATTGCCAGCAGCAGATGTAAACAACCATTGGGACTCCTTCAAAGTCATTTTCAAAACTAGCACCTAAGGATCCTGGAAGATTTCTGCCTCTGACGATAATTCTGGTCAAAAGAGGTACTAAAAGGCCAGGAGACCAGAGATGACATCATCATCATCATCATCATCATAATGTCTTATACTAATTAAACATATACCAAGTGCCAGGGACTCGGCTGAGCACTCAAGGTGCATTGTTTCATTTAGTCTTAACAAGACCCTATGATATAGGTACCATTTTATTCCAATTTATTTATTCAACAAATATTTACCGGATACCTGCTATGTGCCAGGCATTGTTCTAGCCACGAAGGATTCAGAACTGAACAAAACAGGAAAAAAAAATCCTCTGCCTTCATGGAGCATACCTTCTAGTGTGGCAGAGAAACACAAAACATAAGTCAAAAATATGGCATTTCTTATGAAGACCCATTCATAAAAGGGAAATGAATGCAGAAAAGGAAGATAAAAGGTTACAGAGGTGTCATTTAAAATAGGGTCACCTATTTAAAATGACGTTCATTGGGAAGATGAACTTGAGAAAAGATGTGAAGGAGAAGAAGGAGCAAAGCAGGTGTCTGGGGAAGGGTATCCCAGACAAAGGGGACAGCAAGTTCAAAGTTGCTTGGACGAGAGAAAGTGTGGTGGGTGAACAGGGACAGGAAGGAGGTTGGTGTGGGGGCAGCAGAGTGATTAGGGGGAAGTTGGAGAAGAAATGAGAAGGGTCAGAAGGGGCTAGATGGGTGGCACCTTACAGTTAATTGTAAGGACTGTTACCAATGAGAGGGAACCAATGGGAAGACATTGTAAACTTCAAGCAGAGAAGTCATGTAATCTGGGTTATGTGTTAGTAGTATTGCTCTGGCCGTGTGTGGAATGCAAACTTTGGTGTGGTACAAGGATGGAAGCAGAGAGAGGAGTTAGGAAGTCACTGCTATAACTCAAGAGAAACGATGGAAGCTTGGGCTAGGCTGGTAGCCAGGGAAGTGGGACACCTGGTTGGGTTTGGAACATACCATGAGGCACAGCTGCAGGGTTTGGTAGTGACTGAATGCTTGCTGTGAGAGAATGACTCCAAGGTTTTGGGCCCAAGCAAGCAGAAAGATGGGACTGCCAGTGAACGAGAGAAGGAGTCGGTGAGAGAAGCATGTTTGGGGAAGCAGGCACATCAGGATGTCATCTGTTGGAAAAGCAAGGCTGGCAGAGGGAACGCTATTTCAGAGTTAGAATCTCCAGAAGGTTGTGGTGCCCATAATTATGATTCCAGTTCTATCCAACTGATGTCTCCTTCACTCATTCATTCTTTTACTCATTCATTCACTCATTCCTTAGTCAACAAATGTTGATCACACATCCATTGTGTGCCAGGTCTTGGACAAGCAGTGAGCAAGAAATACTTGGTTCCTTCCCTTGTAAAACTTAGGCTCTAGAGGAAAGGCAATAAATAGATGCTTATGCATATATATCTACACCTATATATTGGTATTAACCTACAAAATAAACAAAGATTTACTAATAAAAGAAGGAAGTGCTGGACAACTTAAGTAACTTGCCCAGGGTTGCATAGCTGGAGAGACACAGAGTTGAACCATGACACAGGTGTTCCTCCAAAGCCCACGTGGTCACATTATGGAGTGATCTAACGCCAGCACCGTCCAGTGGAGAGAACACGTGCATTGGTGTCAACATGTAGCAAAGAAGATGTTGCAGGGGTACTCAGTCTAAGCTTCATTTATTCAACATTCTTCCAGGAATCCAAGAATAGTAAATCCACCAAACTGCCCCTGGGTATAGGTGCCCTGAGTATGTGATTTCCTCTCAAACCTACAATGGGCAACATGAGAAACTCTTTGGTGCATTTAAATGTGATTCTGGGAAAGGGAGACCCTTCAACATTCTTGATCTCAGTTTTCTCATCTGCAAAAAACGAGCATAGATACTTTCTAAACGCTGTAATCTAGGACCCCACTCTCCTATAACCTCAGCATTTCTGCACCCTAACTAAATTTCCAAAATAAACTTCTGCCCCCTAGAGTGTAGTCCTTGCCAAATCTGCAAGACTCTTTCAAATAGTCATTTGATCTAACAGTGAAGTTCTGGAAATAATCCAAATCAAATAGCTACAACGGAAGAAACATCTCAGTGTTTGGTTAAAGAATTCCAAAGTTTACCTACCATTTTTAGTATTTCTTTAAATTTACTTCTAAAATATAATTTTTAAGCCACCATAAATTGTCCACAATCACAATACTCTTTCTCGAACTCTGGTAATGTCTTAAAACATCTGCAAGATACTTAATAATGGAAAATATAGAATTTTTAATCCTACATTATAATTAATTCATTAGTTATAAATTGCTTGTCAGTGTTGACGTACTAAATTAACGACATTAACTGCAGAACCCAAAGTCCAAAATAAAGTAATGCTCTACATTGACATATTATGATTTTCAATGCCTAATTAAATCATGTAGGTAAAATAATCTCATTTTGGAAGTAGGGAAAATAAAGTTTACAAAAATGCTACAAATGGCTCCAAATCACATAGCACTAAGAAGGTTTCAAAAACTAAAACCAGCATTATTGCCTATAAACTCTTGACTCAAATTACTGAGTTATTATTACCATTGATAAATACTGAAAAAGCAGTGCAAGATAAGTAGGTCTGTTCTACACTTAAGAAAACATAGGAAGTTTTAGTTTTCAGGTGAAAATAATAGAACTAACTTAAGGGGGTGATCCTTATTACTCACCTTGAAATTGACCACCTTCTACCTGAGCGCAATAGTAAGTTGGGCTCAGTTAATTAAACTGAGGAAAGTCTTGAATATATGTGTTTAATCTTCACTGATAAAATCTATACATAAATAATTTAATCAAGTTTAAAGTAAATATGTTTCAAGTACAGGTGTGGAAATGCACACATTAAGTAGCAAAATATTATTAGCTATAGGAAGGAATTCTTTCCATGGTCCTAAAGTATTTTTTCACCAATCTATCCCACTACTCTAGACACAGCCAAACAATTATAGTGTCAACATATCTACAAGAACGAGGCAGGATGATCTCCACATGGCAAGGGAACAGAGACCTTGCTCTAAGAATGTTATTTATAGTCTAAATATCCACCGAGCTGCATGTGCTTCATAGAGACCTGAGTTGGGTGCTGATGATTTCCATTGTGTGAAAATGGACAACAAAAGCTCATTTGTCAAAGGTTATGTCCTTTTAAATGTTCATGAACTTTATCTTCTGTTCCCTCTCCAGCTCCCTTTCTTCCCATCCTGGTGCATACTCTTCCTCCCTCTCCCCCCCCCCAGCATGACACCTTTCCTTGGGACACCTCTAACTATGACTCGTGCATCCATTCATTCATTCATTTCACAGTACTTATTGAGGACCTACTATGGGAGGGCACAGTGTTGGCCTCTGGGCATCTCAGAGGAATGATGATGTCCCTGCCTTCAAGGAGGATGCAATCTAGCAGACGCTGGGCCAAGCAGTTCATGAGCTGGGAGTGAGTCACTGTAGTTAAAATCGGGCAGCACCCATACATTTTCTGCACCTTGTTTCTAGACCACATCTCTTACAGATCTCTAAGCTCCCAGAGTGCTAGGGCCACACGTCAATCACTTCTGTTGCCCCAGCATCTAACCCAACGCCTGGCACATAGCTGGGCCCCATGAGGCGTTTCAGATGAATGGATGGATGATGGATGAATTCATAATTGAAACTGGATGACCAGTAGGCATTACAAATGACTTTATTTTTTAACTCAATGGGATCAGTTTTAAATTAACTATTTCTTCCCAAAGTGCAGCCCTTGGTATCAGAAGCTAAGTGGGATTTCGATTTCCTAGGTACAGGCAGTCCTATTCTCGGAAAAGATGCTATCGCTGCTTTCTTAGGATAATGTCATCATATTTAATATAAAATCCCCCAGCTGAGAAGAGGGTGGGCGAGAGGGCCCCCGCTGTCCTTGTCTGCCCTCTGCAGGGCTCTGGCCGTAGGATGAGCGCAGTTTCCATAAACTTTCCCCCCCTATTAGAAGTTGGGTCAGTTAAAGAATAAAACCTCCTTGGGGGACTCCGGTTAGAGAAGGGGGAAGCAGAAAGAGGTGGACGTGCCCAGAGAACAAGTGAGCAGAATACCAGCCCTCGCAGCGGCTCAGGACAGTCTGAGGACTCGGGCACCCGTGGCGGCGCAGGGAGAGAGGAGGGCGGGAGGGCAGCGGGGTGGCCCGTCGCTGCCGCGGGTCACCCCTGCTCCCGGAGCACTGTCGCCCTCAGAGAAGCCAGCTGATGGCAAGAATTAAGGACTGAAGCTCCAAAGGCGCCAACATCAACTGTAGCGACCAGAAGCGTCACACCTGCCTCGTCCCTCGGCCTCTGTCGCCCCTGTGGAAGATGAAGCGCCTTTGAAGACCCCAACCTCCAAAATCCCTTGTGTCCCGACCCCCGCGCGTCCCCACCCTCAGCATCCCGGCCTCGCCGGCTTCTCTCTCCTCTTGCCGGTCTTCCAGCCGTCAGGAAGCGCTGCGCCCTCAGCGCAACCCCGAGTGGAGTGAGCAGCGATGTCACATCCTAGTCGCAACGTTTCCAGCCTCGAAAAAACCCCCGGCTCGCCACTCCCGGGGGCGCCAAGGTCACCAGAATAGGTGTGACTGCCTCCACCTCCCCTCTCCCCAAATCCTCCCTTTCTGAGATCCCCAGGGTCGGGTCCCTCCAGTCCCTCCCCGTCCCCGTTGGGATTCTCCCGCTTTGGCACCCGTCGCCCCACCGGGACCGCTCCCTGCCTTCGTCCTCCCGGGTCCTTGCCCCTCTCGAAACGCTCACTTTCTCTCCCGAGCCCGCTGCCGTGCGTCCCCCGCGGTCTCCTCAGAGGAGGAGGGGAGGGGACGTGCCTCCCACTCGCGGGGCGACCGACGCAAACTTCTGCTGCACTTACTTCGGCCCGAGGCTGCCGCCCCCTCGCCTCTCCGCGCTCCCCCACCGGCGGCTGCTCCGCGGCGACCCGGAGCCACCCGCATGCCCCCCGCCAGCGCAGCTGCGAAATGCGCGAGGGGCAGGGGTCTCTCCCGGCGACCGCGCGGGGCGCGAGTCCGGGTCCGCGGGGCGGGCGCCGCGCGGGGCTGCGAGCCGAGCGGGGGCCGCCTCCGGCCGCCCGGGGTGCCGCGCACGGCGCCGCGCGGGGACCCCGCTCCTCGGCTGGCTCGCTCCTGTCCGGCTCGCAGTTTCAGTGCGTGCGGGACCGCAGCACCCTCTCCGTCCTCCCCCGGAAACGACTTTCAATTCACCTGGAGGCTCGCGCGGCGGCCGGCGGGCGGGCGGCGTGACGGCGGGCGCAGAGCGGAGGGAGGGGCGGGAGCGGCCGCCCGGTGCGCCTCCCGCTTCCTCGGCGGCGAGGAGCGCGCAGCCCTCTCCAGCCGCTCGGCTCCGGACTGCAGTCCTGACGTCACCCCCACCCCCACCCCCACCCCGCGGAGGGTGGGGTGCGGGGAGCGAGGACGCGGGAGTGTGAGCGGGAGAGTGAGCGCGTGCGTGTGCTCGCGCGCGGGTGCCCCGCAGGGCTGGGGACCGATCGCGACCGCAGCTGGATCCCGCGCGGAGCCAGAAACCGAGCTCCGAGCAAACGGGCGCCGAGGGGCTGCCGCGAACAGCCGGGGGCGCTCGCTTCCAGGTCGGGGCGGGGACGCTGGGGACGCTGACTTGGGATGCGACCGCAGGAAATGCATTAACGCGGTGCGGGCGGGGGACGAGCGCGAGTTGGACGCTCTCTTTCCCCAAAGTTGGAGCATGCACAGGACGCTTAACGCTGCGCTGGAGGGTTAGGGGCCACAGCGGGGTGCACGGGGTGGGCGGGGTGATTCCGCGCTCCCATAGGAGGGACTCGGGTGGGAAGGAGAGCTCTCGGGGTCCTCCCGGCCTCCGCTCGCTGCAAGTTCCCGGGAGCCAGCCGGTGTTGGCGCGCCAAGGGCGCCTGTCGCCTACTCGGAGCAAACAGCCAGCCCGCCGCCCCTGCCTACGGAGAAGTTGCTGCAAAGAGATCGGGGCGGCCAGGCTTGCCCACCTGGTCCCCCCCCCACCGCGTGAGCCCCCGCCAGAGCTGGACGGAAGTGTCCCCCGCCCCCCTGCTAGTTAGAGGGGTCAAAGCCCAGGCCACACTCCCGCCCTTGGGTCCTGGGTCTGAGCCTCGGTAGTGGGAACTCCGAGCAGAGTCCCTTGGGGTCGTCAGACTGAAGCCACATTTTGAGTCTTGGCCGCCCTGCAGGACCGTACACGAAAGGGACCTACGTAGCTACCCAACTTTCCTCTTTCTCTGCAATTGTCCTGGGGGCCAAAAATAGAAGAGACTTTTTGCAGAGGCGCCAGATCCAGGCTCTTTAGGTACTGCTGGGATGGCTAAAGGTTGTCCCTGGAGCGTCTGTCCCTTAGCAGCGACCCAGCCGTCCTTGGGGCTTAGGGCCCAGGGCAGGGCTCCGTGCGCCTACCGCGCCAGCCCCACGCCCCCTCCGCCCGCGAGCACCCCACCCCGGGCTGCCCGCCCGCCTCCCGCAGCCTCTGGCCGGAGCGGGATGTGCCACCCCAGCCCGGCCGGTCCCCTGTCTGCAGCGAGGCGTCAGGCGCGCTCTGCAGGGGTCGCCAGTGCAGCCAGCAATTTTGCCTCCGTGGAGTGGCAGTCATTTTTAACTGCAGGCATCCTCCTTCCTGAATCCAGACACTGTTTAATCCGAGATGCCTCTTATCCATTACATTAATTTTCTAAACGGAGAGGCTGGGAAGCAGGAAGTAAGAGGGGGAAAAATATTCCCCATCCACACTTTTTTTTTTAAACTTCAACTTTTTTAAAGTTACTGAAGTAGGGTCAGATCTGGATGAAGCAGAAGAAAGTTTCACTGTAATCCTGATTCTCAAATAAAAGCTTAACAAAATAGAAGCAAGTCTGAGATCCTGGTTGACTGCCTTAGATTTGACAGTCTTAAAAATCCCCTCATTGGAAAATTAGAGTTCTAGCTAATCAGGCAGAATGATGGATATCTTTAACTGTGCATTGGATTTCACAGATAACTATTATAATTAAAAGAAGTAAAGATACAGCACAGCATGTTCCTAATTAGAACAAGGGACTATCAGAGAAGGACATAGGGTCATCAGCCTCCAGGTTCTCTTGCAACCGTCCTATTTTTTAAGGTACAAATTTGCAAGCACTCTGACATCATGAAGGAATTACATAACCAGATCCTAGTTATGCATATTTCAAAAGCAGCAATTCCTCAGTAGGAACCACTGTTCCTGAAAATGCTAATTCAGATTAATAGTGTGGGAATAAGCAAGTCGTCGACAAATTAAAGGCACGATTGGAAAACAAAATTGTCACATGGCAGCTCCACTGGTGCATATGGACCTTCTAAGTTGGGCCACAATTTTGCTTCCAGGTGTTCGATGCAGCAAGTCGGCGATGCTATATTAGCAAGCATCACAGCTTGGCTGACACAGCCATGCTAGGCAAAGGCTATTTGATGCAGCCTGAGCTCTCCTTCTTTTACTTCATACTGCATTCTGTTCACACCTCCAGGATAACTACTTTGACATTCTAATGTGATTGGTTGTTTGCATGTCTGCCTTCCTTCTAAACTGACAAGCTCCTCAGGAAAGGGTTTTTTGTTTGTTTGTTCCTTCGTTCATTTTGTTTTTTACCCTTAGGACCTAGTACAAGGCCTGGTATAAATGGCCTTGTATTTGGTATATATGTTGAATGGATGCTCTTTAAAGAGTATAAAATAACAACTCCATTTTAAAATCTGTTTGAAACTGAACCCTCTGCCATCTATGTGAAACAAATATGTAGGAGAGGAAAACTGAACTCTCAAAAGGATAACTACCAATGACTGAACTGGTCACTCAATCTGGGTGGGGGTTTAAATTGCCCATCAGTTTCAGCTTCACTTGCTGCTCTTATCCTATAAGGTTTCTTTCACATGTGTCTATTGACATTTACATATTTTAAAAGTTTGGTGTTTGGAACTCAGAAGCCCTGTCTAACATTCATTACAAATATTTTCCCTTTGTTTAGAATGCAGCACATCATTTAAGTTGGGCGTAGGCATTGCTGATGGGTTCAGAAGCACTATTAACTCAGCTTGCCCTGGACTTTGCCCTAATTGGTACGAGGAGAGCCAGGGTCCAGCACTGTCTATATAACCCAACAGGTCACAGGGCAATGTTTGTGACTGTGCTCTCAAACTCCTATGGCCAGGCAGTTCAATGGCCAGGTACATTACAGGACAAGATAGGTGGACCATATGGAAAATGAGACAGGCACACACACACACCAGTCCACAGCTACCCTAGAGCCAATACATTATATATACAAACAAAGAAGAGCTCTGTTGGGAGTTGGAGGAGGATGTTCCTGGCGGCACACTACTTTAACATCGTAGTGGTTTTTTATCACTTACTCCATAGCCATTAAAGCTTCTAAACCAAACCCTCCAGCAAATATATATTAACAAAACTATGGAGGATCACAATTCTGTCCTTCTAGAAGCCATCTCCTGGGCAAAGCAAGCTCTCTCTGTCCTTGCTGCAGCTGCCCAGTTTTGGCAACAAAAAAAGCAAATTAAAGAATAAGAATAAAAATGGGCTGGCGCAGTGGCTCACGCCTGTCATCCTAGCACTCTGAGAGGCCCAGATGGGCGGATTGCTCGAGGTCAGGAGTTCGAAACCAGCCTGAGCAAGAGCGAGACCCTGTCTCTACTATAAATAGAAATAAATTAATTGGCCAACTAATATATATATAGAAAAAATTAGCTGGGCATGGTGGCACATGCCTGTAGTCCCAGCTACTCGGGAGGCTGAGGCAGGAGGATTGCTTGAGCCCAGGAGTTTGAGGTTACTGTGAGCTAGGCTGACACCACAGCACTCACTCTAGCCTGGGCAACAAAGCAAGACTCTGTCTCAAAAAAAAAACAATAAAAATGAATTGTTTCACATAGGACTTGTCTTCCTGTATGCCCCCTAAAAATCAGTTAACATATATCTTGTATATTTATAGCATACTTGTACCTGTGATAGATAGATGCATGCACATATATATTATACTATTTCTAGATTATGAAATGATTTTTATAAATCTGTTCAATTATGTAGATATGTTTCTAAAGGGATATTAAAAGAAGGCTAAAATAATTATTGATAAAGAAAGCACAATCAAAAAAATTTAAATACTTGTTTTTAGAGCATAGAAATTTGGTATGAAACACAGAAATTTTCCTGCAACTTCTCTCAGGAGTTGTTCTTAAAATTTTATGCTTCAGGATATATTCATGGCTTTGTATTTGAACTGCTTGTGTAGTGACCTGTAATCCTGATAGAGTTAACCCCAAAGACAAAATTCTAAGTGGCCAATTTCTTTTTAAAAAGTCCTAAACTGATAAGAAATCCCAAACTGATGAATTCAAATTTCAAAGATATAATAACCAAAACAAGTAGTTGACATTATACACTTACAGATAGTACTCATAAAGATAATGTAAAGTTAAATCTCATACTAAAATGTCAATGAAGAAGCATTTAGATAACCAGCTAC
Organism: Mirza zaza; assembly: GCA_008750895.1. Taxonomy (NCBI): domain Eukaryota; kingdom Metazoa; phylum Chordata; class Mammalia; order Primates; family Cheirogaleidae; genus Mirza; species Mirza zaza. The sequence goes on along the minus strand of VSMD01019844.1, from coordinate 23,506 downwards.
TTTGTGGATAATCACAGATTAGCAATAATTTTGTGATGAAAGTTGGATTTGGCTGCCATTATTATACATGTGTTCATACGTGATAATTATATCTCAACATAGATTTTCAAATAGAACTTACAGTAGACCATTCCCTTGGTCTGCTTTATTGTGATTTATGGAATACTCTTCCTAAATAGACTACATGGATACCAGCGAACATCTTTTTCATATTATCAAACCCAAAGGACAGTAGTAAAGAGACAATTCATTGTTGTTTCCAGTTCTGGTTTGGGGAAGGATTTCCTTAAAGCGTAGGCTGTTAAGTGATTTGATAAGGGTTGTTCCTGAATGTAGATTTGCTTATACGTGAAACGCTACTGCTAGTTGCAAAATTTTCCTTTTTTTCTTGTTACTGGTATTAAGGCAAGAAAAGTCCTAGCCAAGAGAATGGATTTGGAAAGTCAAGTATGCATCAGACTTGGTTCCTGCCCTCAAAGAGCCTACGATCCGGTAGCCTTCCTCTTTTCCTTCTTCCCTTGTGACTTTAGTTGTGCCCTGGGACTTTGGGGTCCAGACACCTAGACCTGGACAAGTAGGGCAGAACTGAATTTATGGGAACAAGTTAGAATACCTTTAAAGGCTTCACGAACTATTTTGAAATGGGTTTTATAGTTATTGTACTTTTTGCTTCTTCCTGCCTTGTATCGAGCAACTTCCACCTAAGCCTAAAAGAACATTTGCTTTTATCCTTCAGTCCTTCAGGAAACACTGATCTTTTTAACCCAATTTTCTGCTCAGTCCCCTCCCATTTTTGCACGGAATAGGTTTCCCCCTCCCCCATTTATATTGCCTAATTCAGGCAATTAGAATTTAGGCACCTCTGGGCAGAGCTCTTGTCTGCCTACATGTTTATAAGGCATTATGTATACTTATTGCACTCTATAAATAATAATAACAGTAATCACCCTCTATACAAAATTAGAATGTTAGTACATTCAACCAGTCTAGTATGCTGATTTGCTTTAGTGCTTCATAATTATCTCATGAAACCTATGGTATAATGGGCACTACATTATACAATCTTCCCAAAATATGTTACTCTATATTCTGGCAAAGCGATGCACCTGCAGTTTCCCTCCACCCACCCCTGAGACTCAGAAATGGCAGGGTGATACTTAAGTTGTAGTCATGTTGAAAACTATTCAAAGTAATCTTCTTTTCAGCCTTTTCCACCCAAAAAGTCAGACAACATTAAGTATGGGTAAGATATATATGTCCAGGAGGAGGAACTTGGAGAAGGAGATGGGCATATATAATTTGCCCCTGTATAAAGGACAGGGTGTGATTTGCAGACTGCCAGGAAACATAGGGCCTGGGGAAGGGGACATTTATAAAGCTTTAACCAGTGGTAACTAACAATGGCCACAATGCAAGCTGGCTGGCTGAGCTTTCATTGTCTGGTTAAGCAGTCATCAGGAAATTAGCCTTGACTTTATTGGAAAAATAGCGAACTGCCTCTCATTTTTGAACTCAGAGGAAAAAGCAAAGATATCCCTGAAAACACAGTCAATAAATACCTCTTGGTGTGTGCTAAGCAGCACTACTGATCTCCTCTTGCAGCAAACTTGCCAGGTTGAGGTAATTAAGTTAGTGCTCTAGCTTAGGTCATTGAGCAGACAGGCTACATGCCGAAAATACCCAGGCCAATTTGAAAATAGATATCGTGTTGAAAGAGCAGTACTACAGAAAATTGAAAACCTCACACCATTTTACTACCTAAAAAGAGGGAGCTCCCTGCCTTCCTTGCTTTTTGCCTGGAGGTTTGATTCTGATGCAGTAATGTTATTTTAATGTGCTGGAATGAAAACCTTGGCCAGAGATTTCTGCAGTCAAAAATTCCAGTATCTCCAGCTGTATTTTTAGTCTTCTGAATTAATTGAATATAGCACCATATAGTAAAAACTCCTTTGACACTGCTGCAGAAATACCTAAGGCGGAGTTCTCAGAAAGAACTGCTAGCTGGCCCCAGAGCCAAAACGCCAGCAAATGTGCCAAGTCCCCACTCAGCAATCCTCACTCTCCTGCTTCTCTCCACCTATTTTTTTTTTTTTAACAGCACAGAGACTTTACCTTAGAAGAAGTTATCATTTAAAACATTATCCAACTCACACCAAAATAATCATTAGGTATATACGTCTTCACTTGCCATTGCTTTAAAAAAAAAAGGAAGGAAGAAAAGGCCAGCTTGAATTAATCCTCAGATTTGTGTGTAAAAGACCATGGCAAATGAGAAATGCAAGTCCAAATGGCCTCTAGAAAGTTCCCATTAAAATGATAAAAGGAGATGTGTACGGTAACTGAAACTGTTCTCTAGCAACTACTTCTGAAGTTACAAAACCATCAGAAGATATATACTATTCATTTCTGGGCAGGAAAAAATGCATACATCAAAGGAGAAATAGTTATAGAGACACGAAATGAGTGAGTTAAGGGCAGGTGGGACATCTTCCAGGTGGAGTTTAAGCTCACATCCCAGAGGTTTATTGGCAAGACCCAAGTATCAGTCAAGCATCAGTGCAAGAAACAGAAATTACTCTGGGTACTCTAAGAAAGCAGTGATTTAATGTCCGGAATTGGGTACTCACAAAATCATCGAAAGATATAGAGGAAAATATTCTGACCTGAGTCTGCAGAAATGACACACAAAAAATACAGAACTGAACTCCTAAGCCAGCCATGGCCTCTGAGGCCACCACTCGACCTATGAGTTCAAGGACGTGTCCCAACTCTGCTGCGCTGCTGCGGCTGCGGCTGGACTTCCCAAAAGCCAGAGACTGCCAGTGCCGAGCAAGTGCAGTTTCTGTGACTGTCACTGCTGCAGAAACAGCCAAAGCTGGCAGGGAGATGGCTCCTGCCTCACTTCTGCCATCTAAATCACATGTGAGTGTGTCTAATCAGTGAGCCCTGCCTTGAATCCAGAACCCTGGGCAAAGAAACCTTGGGAAATGGAGTTTGAGCTTTTCCAAATTCTCCAGTTAGGGGGATGGATGGAGATTGAGGGAGTCAATGAACAGTAACACCCACCAGTGGCCAAGAACATCTTATGCAAACGTTCACCCCATTCTGGGGGAGGGGGCGGTTAGTCATGCTGGGCTATAGCAGGGAAAGGCTCATTTTGAGAATGACAAATCTCTATCACTCAGGAGGTCCTCTCACCCCACTTGCCTATATCATGGTGCAAGAGAGAGAAGAATAGCATACCAGTAAATCCGAGAGAGTCATTTCATAAAGACCTAAGTCCCTAAGCAAACAAGGCGGCCCTTCTGTGAGCCTCAGTAACAGTGTGTCGATTCATAGAAAGATAATCTTCCTTCCAAGAAAATGCAACCAACAGACAATAGACCCTGAGGACTCAGAAAGAGACAGTACCAGCAGTGGCCCTGGTGTCCATGTGGTGGGTCCTACAACAGGCAGCCAAGTGGAGGAGCAGGTCCCTGGGAGATGGCACCAATGCCAGCAGCAACCCCAGTTTTCAGCGCCCAGGGCCAGACAAGGAACCAGAGAAGAAGGAAAGCATGAGCTCCACCAGGTAACTGAGGGTGCCTTACGTAAGGGGACCTCTGCACAGGTCTACAAGGACTTGGGGTGTAAGGGCGTGAGGCTGCTGAACAGCCAGGTGTGACAGTGGTTAATGAGGACAACAAGCCAACCAGAGTAGCAATCAAGGCTTTGCTCACCTCCCATGCAGGGCAGGCAATAGGCAAGATGTCCCCCACAGAATGGCTCTGGGCAAGAGTCAGGCGGATCAGTGCAGACTGGGCACTGCCACTTCCTCCAGAAAACTGCAACGCTCTGGCTGTGTGCCAAGCCTGGGGAGGGAAGGGCAGCCCCTCACCATGAGGCCCACCAGGCAAAGACTTTGTAAATGTCCGCAACAGTCAGACCTGAAAGATCATGTCAAGGATTTGGCCTGGAGCTGGAATCCTCCAGGGGATGCCGGGCATGCTGCTGTGGTTTGAATGTCTGTGTCCCTCCAGAGCTCACGTTGGGACTCAATCCTCAACGCAACAGCATTAAGCAGTAGGGCCTTCAGGAGGTGCCCAGGTCATGAGGGCTCTTGCCTAATGCCCATGAGAGAACAGTGCCTGTATGGAAAGCTTGAGGGAGCCTGTGTGGCACTTTTTTTGCTTTTCTGTCACGTGAGGACTCAGCACAAAGTGCCGTCTTTGAAGCAGACAGCAGCCCTCACCAGGCACCGACTCTGCTGGGGCCTGGATCTTGGACTTTGTGGCCTCCAGAACGGTGAGTAGATTCTGTTCTTCATAAATTACCCAGGCTAACGTATTTTGTCATAGCAGTAGAAATGACCTGAGATGAATGCTCTTAGGTTGAGGACTAAAGTCCTTTAAAACAGTGTGAGTATGGAATTATATAAATACTTCATGTATACAGAGGTTCCCTGAGTAGTGATGGTCTGACTTGAGAGTTTTCAGCTTTACCATGGGGCGAAAGAATCGATACACATCCAGTAGAAACCCGTTGAGTACCCATGCAACCAATCTGCCTTTCACTTTCAGTATTCAATAAATTATATGAGATAGTCATCACTTTAGTATAAAATAGGCTTTGTGTTAGATGATTTTGCCCAACTGTAGACTAATGTAAGTGTTCTGAGCATGTTTAAGGTGGGCCAGGCTAAGCTATGATGTTTGGTAGGTTAGATGTATCAAATGCATTTTTGACATACAGTATTTTCAACTTTGGATGGGTTTATCAGGATATAACTCCATCATAAATCGAGGAACTTGATCTATGTCAAGTTTGCATGTGTATGAGAGAGAGAGAGAGAGAGAAGTGGGGAGGAAGAGACACAGAGACAGAGAGAGAATTCCAACTAAATCCTCATTCTTGCAGTGGCCTAGAGAAACATTGCATATTTTTAGACTATATCCACATAAAGCTGCATAAAAAGATATTCTCTTAAAAATCCAAGACACCTATGAAGAAATGTACTATTCCTTCAAAGCTTACCTGCTTATTTGCTCCACAAGACTATCAGCAATGCCTTAAATTATAACAGCAATGTTAACAGCGACTCTCATGTCTGAAAATTTGTTCTGAACTTCTGAAATCATAAAAAAAAGAAAAAAAAACAAGAAATCTAGGTAAGGGAAAAAGCCCTGAGAACCAGGCACTCACACTTCTTGAAAGGCTTCCCAGCAGGTGGCCATGTCTTCCCGTGTCTTTCCCCACTTTCTCTGTGACTACTGGAAACCAATGCAGATTAGCAAAGGGAAGTAGATTATTTCTCCATAGACCTTTTATGAAGACTTCCCACATCTCTTGGGTTGTTTCTTTGTTTGTTTTTGCATTTTGTCTTCCTGACTGTGACCTGCACATACATTTTTGGGACTCTTTTTCAAATGAATCTGAGGGATATGGAAATGGACATACATTCTGGATTAAAACATAGGATTTTATTGTCTTGAGGTCTAACAAAAAGATTCCTATTCCTTCCAATGTAAAGAGTTTCTTTTAAAATACAACTAAAGTCCTATCATCTTATGTTGATGGTTTTAGTGTTTTGCCTGCATGGGAGGTACATCGTGTTTCCGGCTGCCCAACACTCTTGAGCAGCTTTCTGATTTTCAGTAAGTGCCAACTTTTCAAGGTCAAAAATGTAGATACCTCACTTGTTCTGACTTTTTTACAGCAGAGTACAAGCAGGAAATTTGGTGCCAATAGCCTGCTTCACACACAGGAAACTTTGGTTCAGAAGTGACCGACATGAGAGATGCCCTCTATGTGGAGCTTCCATTGCACTGGAGACAGTAGTGGCAAAGACTTTCAGCTTTTAGGAGAAGCTGTGATGACAAGGAAAGGTATTTACAAGTGGAATCAGTGCTGGCAGCAGGAGGAGTTGAAGCCAAGTTGAGTTGCAACCCTTGAACATAATATACCTCTTTTATTTAGAGCTCTTAAAATTTATCTGACTATAATTTTTAATTCTCAAAGTATGGATCTTATACATTGCTTGTCAGATTTATCCCATATATTTCATAATTTTGGTATTGTTGTAAATGATATGATTTCTAATTTTAATTTCTGAGAGTTCAATTGGTAATATTTAGAAACATACTGACCTTTATATTAACCTGTATATTAACATTATATCCTGCAATTTTTTGAAACTCAGTTATTAGTTCTAGCAAATTTTTGTACATTTCCATTAGGTATTCTCCATAGACAATCAGGTCATCTGTGAATAAAAACACTTTTTACCTCTTCCTTTTTGATCTTGATGCCTTTTATTTCTTTTCTTTGCCTGGTTGTTCTGGCTAGAAACTCTACATGATGATGAAAGACATGGTGAGACTGAACATCCTTGCCTTATTTCTCATCTAACATAATCTATTTTGGCAAATGTTTCTTGTGACTTTGAGAGGAATAAGTATTCTGCTGCTATTGAATGAAGTATTCCATAAATAGCAAATAGGCCAAGTTAACTTATAGTGTTGTTTACATCTTCTATATCCTTATTGATACACTGTCTGCTTGTTCTATCAACTAGGTTTAACTCTATCACCACGTTTGTGAATTCATCTATTTCTCCTTGCAGTTCTATCAATCTTTGCTTTATGTATTTTGAAGCCCTTTTATTAGGTACATAATATTGGATTTTTATGTTCTCTTAATGAATTGAAGTCTTTCTCATTATGAAATAATATTAATTTTCCAACATAATATTCTTTGCTCTGAAATCTACTTTGTCTGACATTAACAATTCCATTCCAGTTTTCTTTAGAATAGTATTAATATGGTATATCATTTTTCATCCTTTTACTTTTAACCTATTTGTATCAATATATTTAAAATGGGATTTCTTATAGGCAGCCTATAGTTGAGTGTTGCTAATTTAGCCAATCTGAAAGTTTCTACCTTTTAATTAGGATATTTAAACCCTTAAATTTTATGTGATTTATTACATGATTAGATCTAAATCTACCATCTTGCTGTTTGTCTCATCCATCCTTTATTCTCCTTTTCCTGCATTCTTTGAATTACCCTGTTTCCCCGAAAATAAGACCTACCCATAGGCCAGGCACCGTGGCTCATGCCTGTAATCCTAGCACTCTGGGAGGCGGAGGCGGGTGGATTGCTCAAAGTCAGGAGTTCGAAACCAGCCTGAGCAAGAGCGAGACCCAGTCTCTACTATAAATAGAAAGAAATTAATTGGCCAACTAATACATATAGAAAAAATTAGCCGGGCATAGTGGCACATGCCTATAGTTCTACCTACTCGGGAGGCTGAGGCAGCAGGACTGCTTGAGCCCAGGAATTTGAGGTTGCTGTGAGCTTGGCTGACACCACGGCACTCACTCTAGCCTGGGCAACAAAGCGAGACTCTGTCTCAAAAAAAAAAAAAAAAAAAAAAGACCTACGCATAAAATAAGCCCTAGAAGGATTTCTAAGCATTTGTGCAATATAAGCCCTGCCCCGAAAATAAGACCTAGTGATGGGCATGGCTACGCAGTGTATCTGCACAACCTGTGCATTTCGTCACGGAGCAGTAAAGAAGATGAGCAGCCCTTCTCATCTGCACCATAAGAGCTCTATTGCTCAACATGAGAGATTGGGTCCAATTGTTCTAAAGGAAATAGAGTCAAAAGAAATTCAGGATTTGGAGAGTTATGATGATGTTCCAGAAGAAGATGACTTAACTATATTTGAATAAATGTAGATTGTTGTACCATACTTAAAAAAAAATAACACATCCCCTGAAAATGAGCCCTAGGCTGTCTTCTTGAGGAAAATTAAATATAAGACCCTGTCTTATTTTGGGGGAAACACAGTAGTTGAATATTTTAATAATTCCATTTTAACTTCTCTATTGACTTGTTAGACATAACTCTGTTCTGTAATTTTAGCAATTGCTTCGAGTGTTTAGTATTCATCTTCAACTTACTGTAGTGTACATCTTTATCTTTAGTATATGTCTTTAACTTCAAGTGATGTTATACCATGACACACATTGTGAAAGAACTTTATAACAGTATACTTTCAGTTCTGCCCTCCCGTCTTTTGTGCTAGCATTGTCATACATTTTATTTCTACATGTTTTAAATATTTTTATTGCTTGTGCCATAGTCAATTATTGTTTGCAGAGATTTAAATAAATAGGAAAAAGGCCTTTTATATGTACATACATAGTTATAATTCCCAGAGCTTTTCATTTCTTTATGTGTATTCATATTTGCATGTGGTATTTTCATTCTGTCTAAAGGCTTTAGCATTTTTTGCAGTATTTCTCTGATGGTGATGAATTATTTTAGCTTTTATATGTCTGAGAAAGTTTTTATTTCAAGTTTTTATTTAAAAGTAGTTTTCACTGAGTATAGAATTCTTGATTGATAATTTTTCTTTGAATACTTTAAAGATGCTATTCCACTATCTTCTTACTTGCATTGTTTCTGTTCAAAAATATGCTGTAAGTCTTATCTTTATTCCTCTGTACTTAAAGTGTCTTTGTTTATCCGGCTGCTTTTGAGATTTCCTTATTACAGTTTAGAGAATTTGATTATGATATGTCATGGTATCATTTTCTTTGTGTCTTTTGTGCTTGGAGTTCATTGAGCATCTTGGATCTGTAGGTTTTAAGCTATTATCAAATTTGATTAAAAAGTCGGCCATTATTTCTTTATACATTTTTTGTCTTACCCACCCTCTTTCTTCTCTTTTCCGTAGACTTCAGTTTCTCATATAATAGGCCATTGAAATGATCCTATATCTCAGTGATTCTCTTCTTTTTCTACATCTTGTTTTTATTTTTTTGTCTTTTTCTGTCTTTGTTTCATTTTGCAGTTTCTATTGCTATGCCATCAAGTTTACTAATTATTTCTTCTGTAATGTCTAATCTTCCAATAATTCTATCCAGTGAATTTTTAAATCTCCAAGATTGTAGTTACATCTCTAGAAATATGATTTGAGTTTTTAAATTTATATCATATTTTTACTTAACTTGTTCAGTATTTCCTCTAGCCTTTTGAAAATCTGGAATATAGTTATAATAACTGCCTTAATGTCTTTATCTGCTAATTCTAGCATATGTTTCAGTTCTTGGATCCATTTTGATTGAGTTTTTATTGTTATGTGAGACATATTCTCCTTCTTCTTTGTGTGCCTGGTTATTTTGTATTGGATGCCAGACATTAAAGAATTTTATCTTGGCTGGGCACAGTGGCTCATACCTGTAATCCTAGCACTCTGGGAGGCCAAGGCAGGAGGATCACTTTGAGACCACCCTGAACAGCAGTGAGACTCCACCTCTACTAGAAATAGAAAAATTAGCCAGGCATGGTAGAATGCACCTGTAGTCCCAGCTACTCAGGAGGCTGAGGCAGGAGGATTGCTTGAGCCCAGGAGTTTGAGGTTGTTGCGAGCTAGGCTAACTCTAGGGCACTCTAGCCCAGATGACGAAGGGAGACTCTGTCTAAAAAAAAAAAAAATCATCTTGTTGGGTGCTAAGTATTTTTGTATTCCTATGAGTCTTCTTGAACTTTGTTCTTGAATGCAGTTAAGTTATTGTGAAACCCTTTGATTTGCTTGGATCTGACTTTTCTGATTTGTTAGGTAGGTCTAGAGGAGTGGTCATTTTAAGGCTAATTATTTTCCACTTCTTAGGCAAGATCTTTCAGAGTGTTCTACACAATGCCTATTGAATTATGAGTTTTTTTCACTTTGGCTGGTAATAAAAGGTACTATTTCAGGCTCTTGTATGAACACCAGGTACTATTCACTCTAATATTTTTAAGTGGTTCTTTCTTTTACCCTAGGTATTTTTCTCACACGCATGTGTTGATCGTGACTCCTCAGAATACTTAAAAAGTATTCTGGAGATCTCTAGATTCCTCTGTGTGTGCAGCATTGTCCTCTATAGTATTCTGTTCTTCAAACTTTAGCAGATTTTGCATGCCCACATTCCCAGCTGCATTGCTTTAATTCAGGAAGACTTCTGAGCTCTGTCTGGGTTTTTCTTCCCTGATGGAGACCTGCAAATGCACTATAAGCAATCAACTGAGGCAAACATAACACTCACCTCATTTGTTTCCCATTCTCGGGGAAATAGTTCTTCATTGGTTGATAGGCAATGTCTTGAAAATCATTGTTTTATATATTATTTCCAATTTTTTAGTTGGTTCTGCCAGAAAAATACAGTGCCTCTTACTTCATGTTGACCAGCAGCAGAAGTCTTAAGTCCAAGCCTGTTTGATAATGCGTGCCACCTTAGGACCCCTTTGCAGAGGTCTCTCGGCTATTTCCAGGAATGTCTAAGAAGCATTTCACGTGTATCCTTTGCCAATATCTGTGCTTGTCCACTAGGGACCTAGTTCTACCTGTGCCAATCCTAATCAAAATCCCAGAGGAATTTTTGTAGATATCAACAAGCTAATTCTAAAATTTATATGGAAAGGCAAAGTAAAGAGAAGAACCAAAAAATCCTGGAAAATCAGAACAAGGTGGGACAAACGAATCTTAACAATATCAATCCTGCTGAGTCTGTAGAGCAACTGAAATTCTCATTTACTGCTGGTGAGAATGCAAAATAACACAGCCATTTTGAGAAACAGTTTGTCTCTTTCTTAAAAAGTTAAATAAATATACATTTACCACATGACCTAGTAATTTTACCCCTTGGGGTGGGATTGAAATGAAAACTTATTTATACAAAGGTCTGTATGCAAACATTTATAGCACCTGTATTCATAATCACCAAAAACAGGAACCAATCTATCTGTCCTTCAACAGGGGAATGGATGAACAGTCTGTGATACATCCATGGAATGGAATACTACTCAATGACAACAAAAACAAATGAACTGCTTGCTAATATATGGGATAGAATGGATAAATCTCAAATGCATTATGCCAAATGAAAATACCCAGACACAAAAAAGTAAAGAATAAATAATTTCATTTATATGCTATTCTGGAAAAGCAACCTTAGGGATGGTGAAGAGATCAGTGGTTGGCAGTGATTAGGGCTTGAGGGAGAAGTTGTAAACAATGAGCACGCATGAGAATATAATGGAACTGTTCAGTCTCTTCATTGCGGTGATGGTGTATGACATTTGCATTTGTCAAAACTTACAAAACTATAAACCAAACAAGAGTGAAACCTCCTGTATGTAAATAAAAAAATAAAATTTAAAAACCCATATCCTGAATATTGAAACACCCACCACTTTTCCATGACTCAGCTCTAAGAATTTAGCCAGGCAACTAGGCATATTCCCTAAGGCTAGAGACTGGAGAATTCTTCTCTTGAGATATAAAAAGTCTTAGTGGAGGAAGAGGGGAAGATTTGCATATACTGACATTTGAGAACACACTCCTGAAACAGCTGGGCCTCTCCTGTGAAGCCTGTCTGAACAGCTTCTTAGTATTAACTCACCTTCTAGAAGCTACGGACATTTTAGGAAAGTCTCTAACATGAAAGAAACCAATACAAACTCAGAAAGGGATTCGGAAAAAAAATTCAGAAGCAATGCAGAAAGTTGAAGAAAAATTTTAAAACTTCTATTTAATATCCTCAAAGCACTCAGAGAAGATACTGATTCCATTTTTAAAATACAATAAACAAAGGTACAGAGAGTAATTAAGAATTCCTAGAAATTAAATATAGAGTAGAGAAAGTTTTAAAATATCAGAAGGACTAAAAGATAAATTAAGGAATATCTCCAGCCAGGTATGGTGGCTCACACCTGTAATGGTAGCACTCTGAGAAGCCAAGGCAGGAGGATCACTAGAGGTCAGGAGTTTGAGACCAGTCTGGGCAATAGTGAGATCCTGTCTCTACAAAAAATTTAAAAAATTACCTGGGCATGGTGGTGTGCTCCTGTAGTCCCAGCTCCTTGGGAGGCTGAGGCTGGAGGATCACTTGAGTCCAGGAGTTTGAGGTTGCAGTGAGCTATCATGATGCTGCATCCTAGTACAGGTAACAGAGCAAGATCCTGTCTAAAAAAAAAAAAAAGGAATAGTTTGTTCCCAGAAAGTAGAACTGAGGAAGAAAAGATAAAAAACAGGAAAAAAAATTCTGTGAAGTTGCATAATTAATTTAAAAATCCCATATCCAAATGATAAATAAAACAGAAAAAGAGAACAAGGAAAATAGAGATTTGTCTAATAAAAATATACAAAAGAAGTCCTAGAATTGAACCCAGCAAGATGAATAAGAAAGGACCCACCCAAAGCATGTCAGTACCTTCCTGTCCCCCTCTTCTAATCTGGATGGTTTGATACATCCTACTGTTAAAAACATCAAGAATAGACAAATAAATAAGATCCAAAAAGTTTTCAGGGAGAAAAGGCTGATAGGATTTAAAGAATAAAGAATCCAAATGACATATACTTCTTTTTTTATTATTTTAGTGTATTATGGGAGTACGTGTGTTAAGGTTACATATATTGCCCATGCCCCCCTCCCCCCTCCAGTAAGAGCTTCAAGCGTGTCCATCCCCCAAATGCTGCACATCTTGCTCGTTGTGGTTGTATATACCCATCCCCTCCTCCCCCCTCCCACCCTCCCAACACCCGATAGATGTTACTCCTATATGTCCACTTAGGTGTTGATCTGTTAATACCAATTTGCTGGTGAGTACATGTGGTGCTGGTTTTTCCATTCTTGAGATACTTCACTTAGTAGAATGGGTTCCAGCTCTATCCGGGAATATACAAGAGGTGCTAGATCACCATTGTTTCTTAAAGCTGAATAGTACTCCATGGTATACATATACCACATTTTATTAATCCACTCATGAGTTGATGGGCACTTGAGTTGTTTCCACAGCTTTGCAATTGTGAATTGTGCTACTATAAACATGCGAGTGCAGGTGTCTTTTTCATAAAGTGACTTTTGATCTTTGGGGTAGATGCCCAGTAGTGGAATTGCCTGATCAAAATGGTAGATCTACTTGTATTGCTTTGAGGTATCTCCATATTGCTTTCCACAGGGGTTGCACCAGTTTGCAGTCCCACCAGCAGTGTAGGAGCGTTATGAAAGACATTGGAAACCAGGAGACAATGGAGCAAACCTTTAGAATTGTGAGAAAAAATTAGCATCCCTATCCAGCTAACCTCTCTAAGGCATAAAGGTGATATAAACAGATTTTTACATACTCAAAGTCTCAAAAGTGTTTCTTGCCAATTTCCATGCACTATTTCTCAGTAAGCTCCTGAGTAATATTATGCAGAAAAATAAGAGGATAAAGAAGACAAAGAAAGAATAAAAGTAAGGAAGAGGGGATCTAATTCAGAAGTGAAACACAGGGGTATCTCAGGCTACCATCTCTGCAATAGGATGTATCAAACCACCAGGATTGGAAAAGGACAGGAAGGTACAACAACTGTGTCTCTAGCAGAAAACAAACCGAAATTGATAAATTACCAGCTATGTTTTACCATGTGGAAAACTGTATCAAAAATAGTAGCACAGGTTTTATAGCTCTTGTGAAAAGTTTGAGAAGAATTTGTGATGGAAACATTAAAAAAAAAACCTAGCAAATAAAAATGAAGTAAATGTCAACTCCAAGGAAAACATATAGTTTCATATAAAAGAAGAAGAAAAAATTCTAAAACAAGATTTTGCTCAGGAGTGAGTAATACCTTCATAGCCATAAAAATGCAACATTTATTATGTATTTTGTTAAAAATGATTATGTAAGTATATTGGGAGGATGGAGGAAGGCAGACATTGAGGGGTGGGGTGGTCTTATTAGACACCAAATGTTCATCTTTCATACCAGGTACTCAACAGTGTCTAAAACTGAGAAAAAAATCAAAGTGACAATAATAGTTAAAATCGTTTAGGTGATTATCAGAAGAAACAGATAAAAGAGGTAAAGAGGTTTCTTCTGAAAAACCCAACTCAGAGACTGGGGCAAAGGAAGTGCTATTTTTATTAGAAGATGTTTTAATTTTTGAAAAAAAACTCCATGCATGCTTTACGTTGATAAAATTATAATTTAAAACATGCAATTGCTATTGCCTATTGTGAGAATGTCAGTCAGAACGGAAGGCTACAGAATAATATTTTTGGAGCAAAGGGAAGCTGTTTTCTGTTTTCCAAATCTGCTAAGCATAGAGCTAGCCCTGTTAATTTCTAGGGAAGCAGAACAGCGGGATTCCCAAGTTTCAGACCTTCTTATAGCATTGTTTTCTTTAAAGAAAGCAAAGGGAGAAAAACTACATTATAATTCTTTTTAACTTTATTTTCTTTTTGTGGTCTTTTTAAATAGGACTTTTTTTTTCTGCCAACATAGTCACCCAGCACTTTAATGCCAGCATAGTTTGCTGTCCTAGACAGCTGACGACCAGCCCATATAATGAGATTGGCCCTGACATGAAATTGACATACCTAAATGTCACCATAGACAGGAAAATGCAGAATCAGATTTTAGGAGAGTCAGTCCTTAGTCCGTCCAAGGAACAGTTTAGCACTCTGAAATGGTCCCAGCATGGCATTCCTGAGGCTGAAGTCCTATGCCAAGGTCCACGATGCTCCAGTAGTAAAATGCTTTGTACAGGGACTTGGTCGAGTGGCGGATTTTATGGGATCCAGAGAGACTTCTCAAGGATCTCCAGGGCTGGCTTAACATACCTCACATCGGGGTGTGAGTGATGAAATAAAAACATGCCTCTGAAGGTCTCTAAGAACCTTGGAGGCAAATTAATTCTGACTTGTGTGACATTTGCTGGCTCAGACATCTGTGAATTTCTATCATATTAGGCACCTTAACTACACAGAGATGATGGACAAGAGTACAGTGATCTTACACGGGTAAGCCAGGTGAACAAAAATTATATAAACTTTCACTTATAAAAAGTATAGATTATTTAAAGAAAAGACTATTGATCTACGCTTTTGACATTCATTATAATTCCTCATGTAGATGGCCTTTTTCTTTTATATTATTTTGTCTAATTTTTTTCTGAATTTCAGCTTCTTTTTGGTCTTCTGAAAATGAATTGTTTTATTCCATTTTTTTCTCCCCATGCTTATTTGAAAGATATATATTTTCTTTCTAGTCTTCAAGGAATTAATTGTCCTTGAAAGTTTAACATGCTGACATTTAAAACTTTCACATTAATATCTTTATCTACCTTCTGAATAATGTAAAGACTTAAGATGCTTTGACCCAATCATTTATCTCAAAGCTTGCATACTTGCATTATCTAGCCTTTTTAAATCTGATTTCATGTAAGAAAGAGTCATCCACATTTTTGTGCTCCAGATTATTTTTCACTGCTGTATAGTATTTCATTGCATGAATATTTCATAATCTATATATCTAGTCTCCTGCCAATGAGCATTTGATTTGGGGCAGCTGCAGAGGGATGGCATTCAGATCTCCCTTCAAGGCAGAATTTGCTCAGAGGAGTGAACTTAGCTGACATCCTCCAGCGGATAAGAGATTGTCAGGTGGGGATGAGGGTCTGCAGGTGGCACGGACCCATGAGGATAAAGAGTAGAAGCCACAATAACGGGAAATGGCAGTGCAGGGACTTCCCTTCCACCAGGGCATGCACAGAGGAATGGAGAACCTGTGCATAGGTACCCAACCTTTCCCCATTATCGGAGTGAAAATCACACCTGCTAGCGCCATGACAGTCCCGGAGCCAGACATACAAGGACAGAAAATGGGAAGTTACATGATTCTGGGAGATTTCCACCCATTTCCCTGCAAAGGCACCCCTAGCTTAACATATTATTAGGGATTAGCCTAAAGGACAGATCCTAACCCTGGGGTGACGCTGTTCCTTATTGGAGCAGTCTGCTCTCTGCTGACTTTGAGGGTGTTCTATGCTTTCTACGCTCTGTCTTTATTTTATTTTTATTTTTATTTTATTTTTTTTGAGACAGAGTCTCACTCTGTTGCCTGGGCTAGAATGTCGTGGCATCAGCCTAACTTGCAGCAACCTCAAACTCCTGGGCTCAAGTGATCCTCCTGCCTCAGCCTCCTGAGTAGCTGGGACTACAGGTATGCACCACCATGCCTGGCTAATTTTTTTCTATATATTTTTAGTTGGCCAATCAATTTCTTTCTATTTTTAGTAGAGACAGGGTCTCACTCTTGCTCAGGCTGGTTTCGAACTCCTGACCTTGAGCGATCCTCCGGCCTCGGCCTCCCACAGTGCTAGGATTACAGGCGTGAGCCACTGTGCCTCGCCTATGCTCTGCCTTTAAACTCAGGGTCTTCTCCACTTGCACGGACAGACCTGTTCCCCTCTATCCGGAACATTCTGTCGCTTTGCAACAAAGGCTGCTCATGCGGAAGCGCTTCGCATCTGTCACCACTCTGTCGCACCGGCCCTGCTTGTGATTCTTCCAAGCAAGGAGCAAAGAACCAGGACAGCAGTGCCAAAGTCAACGCCAACAAGATCTACCATAGTATTCCCAGAGGTCAGGTCTTCTGAGGTTTCATCCAAGCAATGGCTAAGCACGACAGGGTTACTCAAGCCAAGCTACTTCTGTCCAAAGCAGGTCTCCTTTGGGCTTCTCATCAGCCTGGTGGAGACTTTCTGCGAGCTGCTCTGCAGTCTCAGGATCCTCTTACCCAATATTTCCTTCCCTTCCCCTCTCACCAGTGCCAGACCTGCAGCAGAGTCCAAGTCTCTCCTGTCTACTCCCATGAGCTCCTCCTCTTTACCCTTCATAGCCATTCCCCTACAAATCCCTTATACTCCTAATTCTGTCTTAGCCTCTGCTTCCCAGATGGCCCAGACAAACACAGAATCACCTTACATTTTTTGCTCTTACAACACTGCTGCTTCTTACGAACATTCTGGTAGGTAAGGATAGCACCTGTGTACAAGAGTGAAATCACTCACTTGTACTGTGAGTTCAATGTTTCAAAATGGCAAATTATCTTCCTAAGTGGTTGACCAATTTGCACTCCCACCAGCAATGCATAAGGGATTCCTCTGGGATAATAGAACACTTGGTGTTGTCAGATTTCTTAATATTTGCCAATTAATTGGTGTAAAATGATATCTCATTATGGTCTTGACTTGCGTTTTTCTTATTACTAATGAGCTTGAGCATTTCTTTTTATGTTTATTGACCATATGTGTTTACTTCCCTGTGAAATATCTATTTTAGGCCATATGTACACATAAAATAAATACACATATATAAAATAAACATACAAATATACTTTTATGTATACATATAAATTTCCTTTGGTCGTATGTATTGCAAATAACTTCTCCCAGTTTGTAGCTAATTATTTCATTTTCTCTAAGATGTCTTTTGATAGAAAATAAGTTGTTAATTTTAATGTGATTGAATTTATAATCTTTTAAAATTTATTGATACTTAGTTTAACTCACTTTTTCATACCACTGGATATATGTTCATCTATATCTTGAAAATACATTCATATTTTCTTCAAATATATATTTTTTAAGGTTTTTAAAAAATAAAATCTATCTAGATTTGTTTTTTGCATGGTATAGGCAAAATCTTTCAAAACGTATCTTAAATTCAGAGTTGTTAAAATGTGAAAAATGTTGTGCCTTAGGATAACAGACAGAATTTTTAAAGGATTTTTAAAATTGATATTAATTAGCAAAATGGTTCTACAATAATTTTTTTTCTAGTATTGTTGATATGTGATTTGGGTATTAAGGTTAAACTGGTTTCACAGAATGAATTAGGGGGTATTGTCTTTTCTTTTTTCCTGCTATCTGGGAGAGTGAGTCAAAAATTGGAATGATCTGTTCATTAAAAGTTTGATAGAGCTCATTGGTAAAACCGGTCCAGAAAATATTTTTAGCTATTACTTTAATTTGTTTAATACTCCATTATAGTAAGTTATATTTTTCTAGAAGTTTTTTTATTTTATCTAATTTTTCAAAATTAATTGCAAAAAATATTATGGATAGCATTCTCTTATTATCTTTTCTACCTTTGCTGTATTTGCAGTTATGTGTCTTTTTCATTACTAAGATATTATTTATTATTTGTGTCTTCTCTCTTTCCTTTAATATTCTCAAGAAATTTATCTATTTTAAAATTATTTCCAACCAATATTTGCTTTTTTTGATCTTCTCTATTGTGTCCTTGTTTCCTTTTCATTGATTTCTGCTCTTATTTTTATTATTATCACCTGTTATTTTATTTTCTAACTTTTTAAATTGGAAATTACATTTGCTTTCAATCTTTTCCTTCTCTAATATACATATTTTTGGCTATAAATTTCCCTTGAAGTATTTCTTTGATTACATTCCCTTCATTTCAATATATAATGTTTTTATTATCATTTAGTTTTTAGTATTTTTAAATTTCTACTTTGATTTATCTTTGATCTATGAGCTATTTAGCTATTTTGAAATGCATAGAGATTTTTAACATTTTTTTATTGGTAAGTTCTTATAAATATGTTGACTTGCTTCTTATACTACTACATGATCAATTTGTATTTTGGAGAATAATTCATATTCTTTAACTGAATTTCATATTGTCCATTAAATCAAGCTTGCTAACTGTTTTGTTCAGATTTTCTCTACTTTTGCTATTATTTTTGATAAAGGTATGTTGAAATTTCTTACTCTGAGCTTATATATGTCAATTTATTCTTATAGTTCTATTAAATTTTTTCCCACATATTTTGGTCTGTTACATTAGGTGTGCATATAACTGTTGTAATTTTCTAGTGAAGACATTTATTCACCTTCTAAATAATACAGAGATTTATTGTTTTATTTCTAACCACTGCTCACCCATCCCAAGCTTACATTCAATTTCTGCCCAGTCTTTTAGTTATACATTGTTGATTGTCAAATTCAAAAATTAGACATCATTTTATGCTATCAATATAGATTAGATTAAGATATTTATCACCACAAATTGAAGCTTCATCCCTTTTCTTACGTCTTAGCAATTCCTAAAACACTTTTTAAGAAAGCTCAAAGAATGAGGCTCTGTAGAGTTTCTCCAAGATTACAGAAGTTTCCACAATCCCTCGACACCCTGGATTGGCTTTCTCACTTTGTCCCTGACAGAGATTCTCTTGGCTTTCCATGTATGTGATTTTGTAAAAAGCATATTTCTTCTAGTAGTTTTTGATAACTTCTGGTTGCAGGATTTTGGCATATCTAGTCTGCCATATTTCTGTGAATATTTTTGACCCTCTAATTAGCTAGTTTTACACATACACTCGTGTTGTAGAGTGGGCAATTGAATTCAGATATCATAAACTGGTCATATTCTTCTAGCTGGAAGATTATTAGCATTAGTATTATTTTTTAAACGATTCAGGATTTAGATTATCATTTTAGGTCTGGCTCTTGCAGAGCTCAACCAGCAGTCTCTCGACCACAGATCCAAGTCTGCAGGGGAGATTTTTCTGGTCTCGCCTGGGTGATGTCAGGTGTCCACCCTCAGTCCAATCAGGCTGGCCCTGGGGAGCATCCTGTGTGTGGCTGTCCCAGGCTGGGATCTCTGGATGCTGAGACGGGGTTGGGGTGCAGAGTGTTCATCAGAGATCTGCAGGGCGGGAGGGAGGCAGGGGCAGCACTGAGCAGAGGGAGGAGCAGACCTGCCTTGCAGGCCAAAGCCACACCCAACCTCAGAGTTGTCCCCCTGTCTGTCTGGGTACACGACCACGATTAGTCCCCGGATGTGGGCCACCCCGGGGAAGGGGATGGCCTAGAGGAGGGGCTCTGTACAGCTGAGGCCTCCCCCTCCCCCTGCAGAAGGAGCCGAGAACATTCCCAGCAGCTGGGGCAGCAAGTCCCCTTCCGTGGGTGAGGGGACATCGCCACATCCACCGCAGCGGGGACCCAGGCGGTCGCTCTCGGACCCCCCACGTGTACCTCCTAGCACTTAGAGTGCTGTTAGGAGGAAAATATGACTTAGAAAATGTAAAGTCTCATGCATAAAAAGCACTTGATAAATGTCCTCTGGTGACATCTTTTCCCTTTATGGCTGCCATCGACGTTAGTTTTACCTGCCTTCACCAGAAGACAAATGTTGAGCACAGAGAAACCACACGGTGTGGCCTGCCCAGGCCCTGCGTCCCAGCAGCTCGGACCACCCTCTGCTCTGTCACTTCAGCATCTGGGGAGGGCACTTGCGTTTGCAGAGTGGCTGTGGTTCACGCATTTTGTAAGTATACTCCGCCCATTTGAAAGTCAGGTTGGTTATTGCTCATCTGTTGCAATGAAGCAATTTTCTGCTTCTGCAGCATTGACAGTAATTAGGCTGGTGAGCCTTCCTATGTCCAAGGCAGCAGGAGAAAAGTCTATCCCAACTCCCAGAGAGAGACCAATCCGCTTTCTGTATTTGTTCTCTCCGGGGGCCCCAGCGTATTGGACAGTGCCCGCCCACCCTGGGGACAGATACTACCCCGCTAGTCAACTCAGACTCACACACCAATCTCCTCTGCAAACACCCTCACAGACACACCCTGCACAATGCTTCACTGTGTTTCTAGGCATTTCTTCATCCAGTCAGGTGGACACCTAAAATTAAGTTCACCCCTTATTTAAGGAAATGCATAAGCACACATATGCATCTCCTTAAACTACAATTCATTTCCAAATGAGATGATAACAATGATGCAACTATCCTGTGTACAGCTGAAAATGCACTAATTCCTTGAGTTAGTTAGAGTTTGGCTTTTAGGATTTCAACATTCAGGATTTTAATCTTTCAGGGCTGTGATTTTTCAGGATTTTAGACATTAAGGATATTAGATTTTAGGGATTTTGGTCTTTCAGGATTTCAACATTTGGGATTTGGCATTCAGAATTGTGTCTTTCAGGATTGTGATTCACGACAGCGTATGCAGAAGGTAAGGGCCAGGCTGGGCTGTGCAGGGACAGGATTATTGCTGAATGGAGCAGACCTGAGGCCCAGTCACGAGTAGAGACCCAAGGTAACGTTCTTGGACAAGGTGGGATGACGGTTGGCACCTGCTCAGGGTCAGAATGGCAGGAACAGAGGTGAAGGTTGAGGCGAGCTCCTAGAAAGGCTTAGATCAGATGAGAGTCTGAAGCAACTGGTGTTTTATCCTGCAAGTTCAGGCTTCTCCAGTCAGCCCTGCCTTTGGGGCTCATTCTTTGGGCCCTAAAGGTGCTAGGCCTGTCACAGTAGGATCTGATTCCCCATGAAGGACATTGCATCCATGTCACCCAGAGCCTTTCATGCCCCGGTCACATGGCGATTTCACACCTGAGACAGGGAACTGGCAGGTACTGCTTTGGGTACATCGCTGCAGGCATTGCCTAACTGAGTCAGGAAGCCCCCAAAGTTCCAAATTGCCATGATCCAAACAGGACGGAGGCAGGGCAAACTCCAACCGGTTAGAACCAAGATGGTGGAGGACCACCACCCCTTCCATGAATGTTCCTCCTCGTGGTTAGCCTGTTGCTTAATTAGAAAGGCGACAGGAACCAGGGGCTGGTTCTCTTCTGCATGGAGGGCTCCCCCCTACTCCGACTGCGGAGTAGACTTTGCAACTGTCTATAGTTTCTGAATCAATCTCACTTTCACTTTCTTTGGTGGCTCGCTCCTGAATTCTTTCCTGCGTGAAGCCAAGGACCCATGTGGCTCCCAGCATGGCTAGTCACTTTCCTGCGTCACATCCTCTGGTTGGGTACAGAGCACAAGAAGACTAGAGGGAGGGGTACACTAACTCCATTACAGCTGCTTCAATATCCTCTGGTGCATCTCATCCGATTCTTTTCCCTCTAGGACCAAACCCTCTGGGATTAGATCACAGATACCTATGACCAAGCATTGCCTGGTCATCAATGCCAACTTGTAAGCCTCAGATGGACACTGGATGGAGAATGTCACTAAGCAGTGCCACTTGTGTGTTGTGAGGGTGGAAGAAGAGTCTAACTGTAATTCATTCAATAAACATTTACCAAGTTCTAGGCAAAATGCTACATTCTGGAGCTACAAATTTAAATAAGACTCAGTCCCTGCATGTGGAAGTCCAAAGCAAAGAGGTGTGACTTTCTGGTCACAGGACAGAAAGTAAAAGGAATGGAAGAGAAGTGCAATGACAACTGGAGGTGAAAGGGGTTTCCCTTCCACGTCTGCACCTTGCCCCCCCCATACACACACACACACACACACACACACACACACATACACACACATACATAGCTCCAGAAAGAGTTCCTCATCCTTTCCTGAAATGGTTTGCTTAGGTGGACAGTAAGTTAGACACACAACAAAAACTAAACTGGGTGGCTTTCTGCAGAATAGGAAGTATCATCATAGCCCAAAAAG
This sequence comes from Mirza zaza, assembly GCA_008750895.1. Taxonomy (NCBI): domain Eukaryota; kingdom Metazoa; phylum Chordata; class Mammalia; order Primates; family Cheirogaleidae; genus Mirza; species Mirza zaza. The sequence continues at coordinate 1,221 of VSMD01019844.1, read as the reverse complement.
CCATGAAGCTAGGATCCAGCCCGGGCAGAACAAAAATGGAATTTCTGGTGTCCTGTAATTCTCAGAGCAGGAAATAGAATTCCCAGGGAAATTGCAGTTGGCTGAAGTTGGACGTGAATTTGTTGCCAAGGAGTGTAGACCAAATTTGGTGGGTACTAGAGAGTGGCAAGTCGGGGTTAACAGGTTTTACACATCCTGGAGACAGGAGCATGTGTGCTAATTTAAGGTGAAAGGTCGAAGAGATGAAGGATAAACACCCTCTTCCCATAAGCTCTTCAAAGTCTCCACTCAGAGTGGCTAACTCTGACCCCAGGACAATAGCACTGAGATGACTGTCCCAAACTCCTGAGAGGGGTCTCGCCTAGCTTCCTGGGAGGAGCCCCTTGGAGGTCACCTGAGGTTCCTGCTTCCTCCTTAAAGACACCTGCTCCTGCTCTATACCCTTTTGTCCCTGGTCCCCCAAACCTGGCAAGAAAAGAGGCTGCTTCCCGGCTTGTCCCTTCTTCACTGGTCTCAAAATAAGTTCATGGGCCAAATTTACCCTTGAAGCATTTCCCAGTGTGTCTATAAGGAAGAGTGGATTAAAAAAAAAAAAAAAACAGTAAAATGGGGAAGTTTTATGAGTTCAAGGAATCTTACCCTATCCTCATGATCAAGACCCCTGGGCTGTAGCTCCCAACTCCCACTCGTAATATGGGAACTTCAGAGAAAGCTCCCAAGTTTCCAAGAATTAGTATTTCAAACATCCCTTTCCCTCCAGTTCTAGAAGCAATGGAAAACCACTTTCTGTTCCCACAGCCCCACTCTCTGAAACCCCTAGCCTAGCTCTGGCCTTGCCTACTTAGCCCACTTCCGGCTCTAATAGGGTCTAATAGGGTCTGTCTTCTCTTTCCCCTCCAACTCCTTTAGCTTTCTTCTCTTTCAGTTCCCCTAACCCCTACTTAAAGTTCTTTCTACCAAAAAGCAGCTTCTGTGGCACAGGCACACCTCGTAGGTGACACCCAGCACGCCACCAAGTAATAAGAGGCGTCACTTGATCTCGTGACCTAGAAGTCTTCACCACATGAAATTTCAAATAAATATCAAGGTTTTCTCCCTTGTTTTGCTCTAAGATCAAAGAACAAATCTGAATGCTGGGACCGTCCTCTTACGAAAGCAAACTGTCGTGGAGGGGTGGAAGACCTTGAAAAGCCTACAAATGTCTTTAGAGAAAATGAATGT
>VSMD01019834.1:0-33179 GCA_008750895.1 Mirza zaza | reverse complement strand
ATAGGTGTTGTACTGTTGTATGACAAAACTGTGAAACAGAGTAGAAGGCCCAAATACACATGGAAAATTAGTATACAATAAAAGTGGCATTTCAAATCACTAGTGTAAAAATGGATTTGAATAAATGGTGCTGTGACCACTTGGTAGCCATTTTGAAAAAGACAAAATTAAATCCATACTTCATACCTTATAAAAGAATAAACTCCTAATGGATCATGATCTATTAAAAAGGAAACAATACAAATATTAGAAGAAAACACTTTAACGCTTGTGTAGAAAAGTACATATAAATTGGCATGGTCATATTTCTATCAATGAATATAGAAAATGTAAAGACTACCTATACTATCTTCCACATAAAAAAGAAGATGGAATAACATATGTATATGTGTGCAAAAAATATTAGAAGGATACACTTGACACTAAAGAGATTGGTTACTCATTAGATTAGAGACTGGGTGGCTGGAAATAAAGTACAAAGAATGGTGAAATGAGAACAGGATAGAAGGAATAAGGAGGACATGGCACTTTTGTGATTATGACATACAAACACACATATATATGTAGGAGAGGAGAGGATATACACACACATACATATAAGTGCATCTATGTATATATGCATATACATAGATGCATATATACATCTATGTATATATATGTATATATATGTACATATATACATATATACATATGCATATATGTATTATGTGTACATATATGCATATATACATGCATATATGTATGTGTGTGTATATACACACACATACATATAAGTGCATCTATGTATGTATATACACACATATATATCCACATACAATAGATAGAAATAGATACAGATATGTGTACATATGTACATATATATACATACCAGTATTTTCTAGTCTTGAATGCTTATAGGGCAATTTCACACCAGTATTAATGAGCATACCTACCATTCAGATCTTGAATTCTAAATAACATTTATCACTAATAGTAAATTAAAGTTTCTTGAAGAAAGGGCTGATTCCAGAGTTGAGGTGGGGAAAATACAAGATAACCCCAGAACATCTTGTGGTGCTATAGAGTAAGAAAAGACAATGGAAAGATGTCAAAAGGAATGAAGAGCCTCTTTGAAGGAGCACCTTGTTGCTAAATCTGGGAAAATTTGAGCACCAAAATAAATAATAAGAGTAATATATTATAACATAAAATTAAATAATTACCCATGAATACATATTCATATAAATAAATAAATGAGTAAATAATTAAATGAGGGAGACTGAAAGCTCTTATGGAAAATTTCAATTAATAAATGTATAAAAGATTATGGAAATAGTAAATTAACATTTGGAAAATAGTACAATAATAAATTATTTAGGCAAAAATGATTAATAGAAGCTAAAATTTGTGGGGATATATTTGTATAATCTCAAAATCTCTCTCCACAAGATATTTATTGATAATGAGGAGGAAAAATAATAACTTTATAGTGAAGAAACCTCATATTATGAGATCCCAATCTACTCCAAATTGCCTACTCTGACATCACAAGCTGGATCGTGTAAATATTTCTCCTGGTCCAGTTGGCACGAGGTTAAGCTTGCTCTTCCTAGCTCTGGTTCTGAGGTGCTTCCTTAGGTGGGTTCCTGCAGTGTGCATGGCTTCTGCAGTGCATATCCCTTCCACAGGCAGAGCTCAGCAGCATCTGTACACCCTCAGGACAGAGTCCCCAAACACTATCATGTGGCTTTGCGGCAGGGCCCATGTGGCACCTTCCCATGAACAGCTTCCTTTGAAATCACAAGAGGTATATTTCCACAGTCCCACCAGTACAGACTTCAGTAAACTTCCCCACCATCCAGGAAGCCATGAGCACACCCTCTGTAAAGAGATCTAGACCTCAGTCTTGGAGAAGGCCCTTTTCCAGATGTGTTCCTCCTCAGAGTGTTCTATATCAACCCTAAAAGTAGTGTCTGCTCCTTATCATATTTGCTATTTCTGTATTCTTTGACATTATTTTTTATCTCTTACTAGCAATCTCCAATTACTTGAAATCATGGTTATAGTTAGTATTCTTTATCATAAAGTCTCCCTGATCAGATTATTATGTATTTTATGTCTCCTGATATGCCACCCTAAAAAAGTAATCACAGTTAATATCACCAGCAGTAAGACATACTGACCTCATGTGCCTCCTGACATGTGGTTTCTCTCTCCTAGAAGTATCATATCAGTTTTTTGTATTCTTGCCAAAAATGGATAATCTGAATTTAATCACGAGGAAACATCAAATAGGCCTATACCCCAGAAGTGTGAAAATGAAGAAAGAAAAATATTTTTTTAAAAAAAGGAGCATAATTCACAACCTAAGTGCTCATCAGCGGTTGACGGCCCTAACAGGCCGTCTGTGGCCTGGGGCTTGAGGACCTCAGCTCTATGTGGAAAGATGGTGGAAGTCTGCAAGGCAAACATGATACCAGTTGGTAGTTAACCTGATGTAAGAGGAAGCAACAAAACATAAATTTTATGAGCATGCTTTAGTGCTCAGGGAAAACGCTGTGATAGGATGCAATGACCTCCATGGAAGTTGTTGGGGTTTTTTGTTGATTTTAGTGCTGCCCAGCAGATCATCAAGCAGTATATATAACTTACACTCTGATCTGGGGATTTGAGAACTGCATTCATGGAGAATGTTAGCCTATTAGCTCACATGGCCCCCTGGGTTTAGAAATTATAGTATAAGATTTCCCAAAGCCACAGCACTCCTGTGACTTTTTTCTCAGCTTTCAAAGGCAGTGGTTCTTACCTGTCCTGTCCGTTTTTTCTTTAGCCATGTCCACTGTGCAGCCGTGGTCTAGGTCCAAGGCTAAGACATTCATATTAGCATCCTTGGTCTTATTGCTCTCCCCTAGCAAGCTCAGAAATAGGCCCAGTTTCAAATATTATCTGTGCTCTCATGGCATGCAAATCTGTATCTAAAGTTTCCTTTATCTCGCTCTTTACAGCTGTTTCCTGAATGCTCTAACTAGGATATTGTCCTTGCAGTTAAAGGTGTGAGCTCTGAAATTAAATAGACCCCTTTTAGATCCCTGACCTGTCATTTAGTAGGTGTGTGACCTAAGGGAATTTACAAAATTCCTCACAGCTTCAGATTCCTTACCTGCAAAAATAAAAAATAAAAAAAAAAGTATTAGGAACCTGTTGTTGTTGTTGTTAACATTATCCCATCATAATAAAACTTATAGGTGACATTTTCTTTCCGCACTTCTTATTCTAACTAAATGACGAGTACCCACTAAATTGCCCAAGTGAGAAATCTGCTTGTCATCCTGAACGCCTTCCCTGTCACACTTCTCCACATCTAATTAGTTGTCAAAATCTATTCATTTTACCTTTGTGCCAGAGACTGTTGGCTGTTTAGGAGAATTGATTCCTCTTCTTTCTGGGCACCTGGCTAGATTCCATTTTCCAGACGCTCTTACAGTTAGACGTCACCCTAACACTGATTTCTAACTGGGGCAATGTGGGTGGAAATAATACATGGCACTTCCAAGCTTGGCTCGTAAAGAATTGCGGGTTTGATTCACTGTGCTCTTTCCCTGCTGTCTGCTGGGTTTGGACTCCCGGAGTGCCCTCCGATGTAGCTGTTGAAGACAGCAGAGTTTACATCCCTCTGGGTCTGTGATTGACCGAGCAGAGCAGAACCCTGCTCCACTTCCGTCTTTCCAGCTCTAGTTAATTTAGACCTTCCTTGGACCTTTGGACTTTTCAATGGAACAAGAAATACACCTGTATTATATTTGAACTGTCAAATACTTGGGGGACTATATTTTACAGGGATTTGATTACTTCCAAAATTCTTTTAAAATTTTCTATTGCCTACAGGATACTATTTATAGCCCTCAAGGCTGTTAATTATTGTTAACTTTCCTCTTCCTTCAAACTCATCTCCCCGTGCACACTGTATTATATGTCTGTCCTAAACCATTTCACTGATAGGATGGAGCATGTATCATTTTACCTTTGTAGGTTTTTCCCTGTACCTAAAATATTCCTGACTCCTTTACCTACATGAACGATTCCCATTACCATACACAGATTCAATTCAGATATCTTTCTCTATTATTCATCTATTCTCTACTTCTCATTTACAATAATGTATGTTTTCATCTCTTCTCCTATAATAGTCGGTATATTTCTCTAATATTGCTCTTAGAAAATTATTTTGTAACCATTTGTTTATTTGATTTGTTGTCAGTACTAGGCTATGTTTTCATTTCAGACTAGGGGTTTTTCTGTGTTTTAACATGGCCATTTTTGTACTACCCAACATAGAGTAAAATTTTTGAAGATATTTATTGACTACCACTACCTCAACCCTTGGTGGCTTCAAACAACCATTTTATTTTATTTACAATTTCAGGAGTCAGAAGCTTGTGAAGGGATTGCCACAGTTTATCCTTGATCATTTAGGAATCAGCTAGGGCATCATCTTCCAGGATGGCTACTTCATTTGCATTTCTGAACATCAGAGCTCCTTGGCCAGTCTCTCTCTCTCTATCTCTCTCTCTCTTTGTCTCTCTCTCCCCCCACCAACCCTACCTCTATGTGGCATTTCATTTTCCGGAGAATCTCCACATGGCTTCTCAGTTCATGGTAGTCTCAGGGTCATCGTATTTTTTCATGGTAGCTGACTTTAAGAGGAAGTACCCCAAAGCAAGTGTCCCCAAAAGTCCGAGTAGAGTCTTCAATGCTTGATATAATATAGCCTCAGATTCCCAAGATGTCACTCCTGCATTCTATTAGACAAGCAAGCCACAAGGCAAGCCTGGTTTCAAAGGAAAGGAAATTAGATTCTCTCTCAGTAGAAGGAGCAGCAAAGAATTTATAGCCCTCTTTAATCTGTCACAATAAATAAATGGAGATACTAGATATTCTATGGTCTGAATGTTGGTGTCCCTCCAAAATTCCTATATAGAAATTCTGATTTCTGAGGTGATGGTTTAGAAATGAGGCCTTTGTGAGATGAGGCCTTTGGGCTGTGCCTTCATGATTGGGATTATTGCCTGTGTAAAAGAGACTCCAGAGAGCTAGCTTGCTCCCTCTATCATATCAGAACATAGTGATAAGACAGTCGTCTATGAACCAGAAAATGGGATCCTCACCAGATGCTGAATCTGTTGGTGTATTGGTCTCACACTTCTCAGCCTCCTTTCAGAACTGTGAGAAACAAGTATTATATCTGTTGTTTATGAGCCACCCAGTGTAAGGTATTTTTTTACAGCAGCCTGAACACACTAAAACAAGGCATATTCCAGATAAGGCATCAGGGTCTGAGTAGTGAATATATCAATAACTAAAAATAAAATCCCCAAACAATTTCATTCTAAAGTTAAAACATTAAACACTCACGTGAACAAGGTACCATGTTAATTAGGAAAACAAACATTTGTGGGTTTGGGGAGTCAAAATCTGAAAGTAGATATATGTGTAAGTGAATTATAGTTCCATTCAATGTATAGAAAGAGTACATTATTTTATCTGAAATGAATTTAGTACAAGACCAAAGTGAAAATATTCATAGAAAAAAATTGATTTTAACGTTAGCTAATGAATCCAGGTTTAGGATAGATTTGATATAAGAATTGTGTACCTCTCAGTCTATATAATGATTATCTTGAGAACACAGGAAAAATTATGGGTGAGGAGTTAGGTTTCAGCTGAAAGGAATTGATGTTCTTATTGTTAACCATCTAGGAAGAGGTCACTTGTGGAACAATAAATGAAGTAGAGTTTTAGAACAGTGGTAGGTGAGGGAGAGGACTTCCTCCTCTTTCTATAATTTGAAGCAAACAGATCTCTGCTTATAAGACATTATGTGTCCTGGAACTTGTTCAGGAATAATATTTTCAAGTATTCCTTGCCATGTGCGAGCAGTTTAGGAATGAGGTTTCTGAAATGAGGGCACTGTTCATCAGTGATGGCAACAGCTGCAAATGTAGTGAAACGAAGCAGAAAAGGTCTCTTAAACTAGCTAGGTTTGGGCAGCCATGAGTAAGGCTCCAAATGAGTATTTGTCATAGTTCAGTTGTAGGAAACTGCAACTGCTTTAGTTATTTTAGAAGAGGATTCAAAATAGGAAGGTACTATAAGAAACATTCAGCTGAACATTCAGCAATTAACCCCCACAACACATTGGTTAACTGGCCTACCAGGAGAACAGCCATTCTGTCACAGTGAGAATGGAGAAGCATCAGGAAGCTGCCCATTACAGGGTCAGGCTCAGGTACACACCACTGGACCAGCAATCCAGGGATCAGGGGGCTGTCCCTGTGCCTACCTCTCAGCAACCCCAAAGCTAGTGACTGGAGCAGAGCCCCACGAACACTCCATACCTCCATGACCAGTTTGCTAGCAGCAACAGCAGAAGCAACCTCACTCCTGCCCTCCAAATCTCTTGGAAACGTATTTAATTGGCAGACTCTGATTCGCACTCATAACTCTGGCTACTAGAGAGTCTGTAAAAGGGAGTTTTGGGTTTTCCATTTCCTGTTCTAAGTGCCTTTCTGAACTGTATTTAGAAGAGGCTAAAAAGGCTGATGGTTGCCACCTCACCTCATCCACTGCAGGGTGCTCCTGAGGACCCAGGAGTGAGCAGCCAGGAGTGACACTTTGTATGGAAGAAGGGTACTGTCCTCTCCCCAAGACTGTACTGAAACCCCCAGCATGTATCCTGCGAAAATCCAGCTCTCTGCAAGGGGTGAGGCAGCTTCAGACACGGAAGCCCAGTAGTAAGGATGCAAATGCTGGAGTATGGAAGGACTGAGGAAACGTTTTTCAGGTATAGCTGGAAAACACATTGGGGATAATTTTCTTCAATTAGGCTAGCATAAGGCTTTTCCTCTAAGAGCTCATTTGTATAAGGGAAATACAATTATACTTTGTTGTTATAAATTGACGAGGCCAGGGATGTATGGGTTTGAGAGCAATTCTTACACTTATAAAAAAATCCAAAAAGCAAACCTTGAACCTGGACTTCCACATCTCCCAGACAGAACTTTAATGCAATCTATTCTAATTTATCTAAAGCCCTGGCCAAAACAAGGCTATAAAATGGAAGCTCAGAAGTATCTTAAAACTCATTTCCAAATATTAAAGAAATTATATGTCTTTATTAAAAGGATTATAAACTTTCTTTTTGGTGTTTTTATGAGAATAAATTGTTATGTCAAGCCAGTATTGAGACTAAATGGTACAATTTTGCTGACTTATGAGAGCATGCAACATGTACTTTTTAAACTGGGCAACACTGGATTACCTTTTAAGTGGAGCATTTGGTGTAAATGAAAACAGATGACAAATTTGCACTGAGATGGATCTCATTGGTGTTGCTCGAATGAATCACATCTACAGAAAAAAGTATGAGCCTACAGATTGTGCTGCATTGTGGGTAGGATTTAAAACAAATTAATAAATAAATCTGCCCTTGAAATAAGAATGTACTCTTACTGTGGCTATGTTATTAGTCTTTCTTTTCGGGAGAAAACTAATACCTAAAAGCTCTCTAATTATCCTCAACTGTGTCATTACACTTAGTATAAATGTAGCTTTAAAATGAATAAATCATTCTTTAACATTGGTAAAATGGTATACATAAATGAGACTTATTACCAATGAGCTACGGATTATTTTAGAAAAATAAAGGTAATTATATAAAATCTTTATATAGCTGAAGTTCAGATTCTAGCCTAATAACCTATGTCAAGTTCTTGCTAACATAACCCTTCACATATTCTCCTCACTCTTTCTATTGCATCTTATGTTTGTGTGCTTTGTGATACCAATTGCCATGAATTTTAACTTTTAGTATGATGTTCTGTCTATATCAATAGGGTGTGCTCCATGAGGTCAATGTCTTTTTTTTATTCTGCTTTTTATCCCCAAAATAAAAATCACAGTTTTTCACAATGAGGAGCTCAATAAATGCGCATTGAATAAATATCTACAATTGCTTATGCCTTTGGCTTACTTATATTCAATTCATCCCCTTATTTTCATTCAATAAGAAAACATGTTTTAAATGCTGTGAGAGGTTACTGAGTAATGTCCCAACATCCTGCCTATAACTGTGTCAGTGAAAAAAAAAAGGCTAATATGCCAACAAGAAATTTATATAAGATACTGTCAATTGTATACAATCTAATCTATGTGACAGATTCAGGATTCAACATAACATTTAAGACAATTCAAAGGAAGGAGAGACAGTATCAGATATGTATGCAGATAACAATTTAGATATTCCTGAATGAAGAAGTCACAGTAAAGTTACCACCTGCCTGGAGATTTCTCAAATTTTACATTGGTTAAATATTTGTCAGGCACCAACTGGGGAAGACACCATTTTTGTTTCCACAACTAATGCCAAAATAAGGAAACAATGGTTTTCAATTTACAAAAGGTAAATTCCTAGAATTCTCACAGATAAAGGTAAAAAAAAATATATTGGAAATGTAGATATCCCTGAAATACTGTTGCAGTGTTTGTTTTAAAAGCTCTTTGTGAATTATGTATTGTGCATAAGTAATATCCAGAAGAGTACTAAGGTTATTAACAACACAAACAACTCCTATTCTGACATCTAAGAAACAATTTGTCTCTGATTATTTGCTGAGAAGCAAATAATAGCCTACAAAAGATGAGGTAGGACTCAGGATAAAAAAACAAAAATCTGGATATTAATAATGTCAAAATTACCAAACAAGGTTGTAAGAAGTTCATTTCCTTTTATGAATTAAATACTTTTAATTTAAATTTTAGGTGTTTTATAAAGTTAAAATTAGTATAAATCAGCATAAACTAAATTTTAGTGTGATATTTTTCACTTCGTCTTCCTTCCTACCTCCTGATATAACTTGAAAACAATATTGAGGAAAAACAAATGCAATTAACACATCCAAGACTACACATTAAATTAAATTAATAATGTGGGATTATGTTTTTCCTTAGGTACTTGCTTTCAGGTAGTTACTTTTCTATGTTAATTTGTTATCATAGATCATTCGTAGGCAGCATCAATATTATCACCAATCATTGTTCTACATACAGTATTTATGAGTTTGAACAAATTCAATCCCTATTTGATAATTAAAGGAGCACATTGAAGAAACACTGGGAAGATACATACCTCTCAAGCTATCCACAGAATTTGAAAAAAGTGAAAATATTGGGAAGAAAATTCCTCTGCCAAAAATGTTCAATCTACATTTTTAATAAAAATTAAAACTATACTTATATGTATATCAGATTTTAATCACTAAAATGTTATTATACATGAGAAAATGATTTTCATTCTTCCCAAACCCTAAGCTCTTGTATTTGCTCGTTTGTAATGCAAAAGGCCTTCCCCTTTTGCCAGTTTGAAAATGAACTAAATAAAATATAACATCTTGGTTAAAAGTATTCCATTTATTATAAACCATTTTGATAAATAATTTTAGTTTTGTATTATTTAAGAAGTAAAATTTATGAGTGGATTAATAAAATTTGATATATGTATACCATGGAATACTACTCCACTTTAAGAAACAATGGTGATATAGCACCTCTTGTATATTTCTGGATAAAGCTGGAACCCATTCTACTAAGTGAAGTATCTCAAGAATGGAAAACCAAGCAACACATGTACTCACCAGCAAATTGGTATTAACGGATCAACACCTAAGTGGACATATAGGAGTAACCTTTATTGGGTGTCAGGAGGGTGGGAGGGGGGAGGAAGGGATGGGTATATACAACCACAATGAGTAAGATGTGCAACGTTTGGGGGATGGACACGCTTGAAGCTCTTACTCGAGGGGGGAGGGGGGCATGGGCAATATATGTAACCTTAACACTTGTACGTATTATGAATACGCTAAAATAAAAAAATAAATTTTAAAAAAGAGAAAAAAAGAAAAAATAAATACCTTCCTCTCTCATAAAAAAAAAACATTATAAAGATTATGTAGCATTTATGAAAGAATCCTATATGCTCTGAAATTGCTCAACACAACTATCCCTTTAAAAAAATCTGTCTGATACTATGTAGCCATTTCAGTTTTAGGTTTTGTTGTTTTAACTTTCTAGAGGTATAGAAAATTTCCCAGTTAACAGGTATGCTGCCTTTCCTTGTTTTCTTAAGAACATCTTACTTAGTTTTCTCTTGCTAGAAAAGTAATAAATGAGTTCATTCTACAGCGACCCTTCTGAAACAGTTTGAGAAACACTGCAGGTACCTAACTGCTGAGTTCATTCTACAGCAACGCTTCTGAAACAGTTTGAGAAACACTGCAGGTACCTAACTGCCCATGTGCATTTTTCTGGTTTTGGTGCACATTTTTACAGATTCTCAAACCAGTTTGTGGAGTAAAAAAGATTCAGCGGCTCTTAAGCCACTAATTAGTAAATATTTGAAATATTTGTTAATGTTTAAGTGTTTTATGCTTTCTGGTCTCCATCTTTGTACCTATTTCCATTTCTCTCTCTCTCTCTCTCTTCCTGTCTTCCCTCCCCAACATATCTATGTATTTAGTTATTAATATCAAGCATAGTTAGTTAACCATTTGTGGAAAACAGAATAGTAGCATCTACATTTATTTTCTTATTTATATATGTGTATTTTAATGTATATTATATGTTTATATTTGTGTGCATTCGATACCCATTGTTTTCTTATTTACTTTTCCCTTTCAACTACTCTTTTCTATTAGGAATGTTGGTAGCAGTTGACATTATAATTTAGTCTTTAGTTCGTTGAATACAAACTATTAGATATTTGAATAAAATCTATAAATAGCTATTGATACTTTGATATTGAATGAACTAGAAAAGAAGTTAACATAACACAGAGATGAATATAGAAACTTATGGGTTCTTTTTATCCCAATTTTTTGAGAGCAACTTAATTTGTACAAAGAACAGTTGCCTTATCAGGTGGCATGAGGTAGTTTATATGTCATGTATGGTAAATTAATATGAATACAATGGTAAGAAGAGATAGTCAAGAAACATTGACGTAAACCATCAGATACTTGTTTATTGGCTCTCAGATTCATTCTCATCTTTGCATGCTTTCTGCTAAAACACAGGGAGCTGGAAGCCAGTAAACTGCATATCCCATAATCCTTTGGCAGCTGACTTGTGGCTAGGCTCTGCTGATGGAAAGTGCTGATGTGAGTATGAAAGGTATGAAAGGAAGAGTAATTTTTTTTCCTGCTTCTGTAGTTCTTCCAGCAGTAACAGCAGCAAGTCATGGGCAAATCTGGGTTTCTGGGTCATATTTAAGCATTGGAGTTCTATTCACAGCATGGCAGGAGTGCTAGAGTAATTGTGGCCATGCAGCGTTCACGGGCTTCAGTTCTGGCCGAGAGAGTGCCAATTGCAGACAATGTCAGATTCTCAGGCTTCTGCCGTGAATGTGTGGACACACTAATGGCTTTTATGTAGACTGCAGGTGGGAGCATATCCCTCAGAGAACCGTAAAAATAAAAAGAATAGAGAAACATACCAAGAACATCTGGCTTAAACTTAAACTTACAACTCTTCAGTGATTGTTAAAATCATTTTGCTACTTTTTATGTGTTTAAATAATTACAAACGAAATCTTACATGAATGATACAGTAACATAAAATCAGATTAATAGGTCTTGTAATTATGGGACTCAGATGGAAAAAAAAAGCACTATTGTGCCCTAATAAAATTGAGAATTGAGTTCAAAAGAATGCTTCAAGAGGTAGAAACAGGTAGCAGTTTGCTGGTAAAGTCACTGCTCAAGAACAGAAACATGATGAAACATTTTTATTGTTAGAATGAAAAGGACCTTAGAAATGGTCAGGTCAACCACATTTCTTTCCAAGTGAACAAAATGATAGTTCTGATGGTGATTTGTTAAAATTTACAAAACTAGTTGGTGAAAACCCGGGAAAATAATTTAGATTTCTTTCTGTGTAATTGGACATGTTGCTACAAGTAGATTGGTCAGGATGAAAGGATTCTGCACTTACATAGGTTTGCTTTAATTCTTCTACTGGTACACTGACCTTGAACTCTTCCAACAGTGCCAGGTCAATAGAGAGAAAAGGTTAATGCCTTAGAAAATCTATGTTTTTGGCAGTTCAGTATTTTAGAGTCCAAGTGAGTTCATGCAGATTATAGACATTTGCTGATTATCTTTATTTTATAAATGGCATTAGGTAATTTTACACATATGTGAAGTCTCCTATGCTCAATGGATGTTCTTAGGTGATTTTACTGTAGCTTTTAGGACCTTATTATGTTGAAATTTATGAAATTGCTATTTTTTAGGTGAAAAATGGTCAAATATCAGCCATTTCATGTGACTTAACCTGATAAAAAAGAGTTGATATTCCCATTAGGTTTTTCTGGTTTGATAAAAATTCAAGATGTTTGTAACTCATGACAAATAAAGAAGACATTGTTAACATTCTATAGGTAGAAATTTTTCTGAGATCATCAAAGACCTCTTAATTTTCCCTTGGGAGTGCCTCGTGCTTAGTTTCTTACTACAGCATCAGGTGACAGCCAATCAGTTCACTGACTGCAAAAAGCATTTTTGCATTGTATTATTATAATAGAGAATTCATTAAGGTTATGAATGGAAAAAACACCCTATTAGATTTACCACTGGGGCATACTCTCTAAAATCCACTGGTAGACTTGAATGCCTGGGCCGTGGTATTAGGTGCAGGTCTTCCAAATGTGTCAGTGGAGTAGTCCCTGTAGTGGATGCCAATGCCCAGCAACCAAGATCCCAGAGTTTACGTAATTAGCAAAGTCAACAATTTATATAACTCTTATGTATCAAGTAAGTACATTCATGAACTACCATAGAACTGCAAAGAAAATCCCCATTTCCACCAAATTCTTTCTCTTTCTCTCCCTTTTTATTGGCTTTGAAAGAATAACTCTTCATCATAGATGATGTTAGACTGTGCAAGTCTTGGTAACTGATAATGCTTGCAATGAAGACTGATCAGAAACACTGGGAAAGGTTACTTGTCTAGTCAAACGTATCCGTGGAGATCAAGATACAGATAAATGTATTCATTACAGTTCAGTGTAACTGGTGAACATGAATCTATCTGGTAGATAAATCTGTATTTGGACAGTCCATTAAAAAAGGCATTAACAATTTTAAATGCATCATTGAACATTTTATTACCCTTACCTATTGGCTCGAAAACTCAATAAGTAGGGAAGAAAAATATCCAAATTAATATACATTTCTTTTTTGTGATATATACGTATTGATTTAGTTTTCTACCAATTAATAAATTTTTTAAATGTCAGGATCAGCAGTAAAGAATTAGAATTATATATCTCCATGTATAAATAATGTATATCTTTAACAACAAAACCCCTTTTTATGGAATATAATTCTTTGTTCTTTTTAAACTCATCTTTTGCTGTGATTTTAAGAACCTGTTAATTAGATCTATAAGTTACAGAGAAAAGACAATCCCTAAAATTGATAATAATTTTAATAAATTAATTTAGGAAAGTATTTTAAAAATTATAATATTTGTATTTTCTCAAACCCAGAAATAAAGAAAAACGATATTATTTTATAAAAATGATCTTGTTTCTATATTATGTATAGTAATCATACCAGTTGGGATCCAGGAATGCAAATAGAAACCACTTTAACTCTTCAAAACATAATGAATTGAATAAAAGAAACTGATTATTTAGATGATGGAAAAACTGAGAATCCAAAGAGAGGGCAGGGATTGAATCCAGAGATGAATACAGCAGTAAACTGCAATCATCTCTAATTCAGAAGAGACAATGGAAGAGAGTGCATTGAGAACATAGGAGCCAGATCCCCTGGTGTAGCCTGGAACCACAGCAGAGCTGCTTAGAAATTTTGGGGACCACAGTCGGACTGTCTTCTGAGAGATAAACCCACAAAAAGCTACAGTTCCTGTTTGATAGTTGGCCAAAAGGAAAAGAGAGTAAGAGTAACTCCCTGGCCTCTCCCTCACTGTCTCCTACCCAAATCCCACCAGTGCTTTCTATGGGCTGAATCGGTTCGGTAGTCAGTGGGGAAAAAGGGCCTGGGAAATGTATTCTGGGGTTTTTGCAAATGTATAACTAGATCTCCTGATGGAAGGAGAAAAAGACTGATGGCCTCTGCTCCTTCTCTTCTGCATCATCCCACATTTGCACCACATTTCTGGAAGGCTGCACTCAGCAAATTAGCATAGCAGAGGTACTAATATGGGCCCATTCCTGTAAGATGAGGTAGTTTCTAACAGGTGACTGTAGTCGAAGACCTCCCAATCAGCCCAGGCAAAACTTTCTTAGCATTGCACTGCAGTTTGATATTCTTTCTACCCAACCTTTCTTTCTTCTCCATCTTCTGAAATGGGGTCGGACAGGCATTACCATCTGAAGGCACTCCCCGTCTTCTTTTGCCTCCCCATTTTTTTGTTTGTTTGTGTAATAGGCTCTTGTGTGTGATTGGTAGCTTACAAGAAAATTTTTGTCTCCTGAAGTGAAATAGCTAATGAAACTAAACAGGATTAAGGTTCTGATAATTAGTCACAGAGATCCAATGACATTTAAATGCTCATCCAAGGAAGATGTGTTATGTTATGGGCAGGGTTCTTGATAAGAAAACACAAGACTATAAATCATAGGAGAGAGACATTGATATAGATGCTCCAGAGCATGTTAACTCTGAGGATCTCCTTGATCCCCTGAGCATGAAGAGTTGACTCATTCTTCCCTGCAAAGATCTTGCATTTACCCCATGTCAGATGACTGCTTAGGCCTCTTCCCTGCAAGATAACAAGCATGTCCCTTCAGGAGCACCCCCTACCTCTTCTCCCGGCTGACAGACTTTTAACTTCTATGCAATCCCAATATAACCTTGGTGTGGAGTTGCTGTCTTAATAAGGAAGAAAAGTGAGTATCTACCAAAGAAGCTGTAAGAACTACCTAGCATGTACTGACAGAAACCAGGAGAGTACTTAAAGATGCTTGATCAAGGGTGCTAGAATGTAAAAATGGATAAGTGAGAATTTATTAACTTGGGGTCACTTTCTCAGGGTACAGGAATTAAGACCCTGGAAAGTGCCTCGGGAGATGGGACAAATTGGGTGATAGGTGGCTCTTAGAAGCCTGGAGAAACTGAGAGGCAATGTTGAAGTAATAATGCCTGAGTTGCTCTGGCAGATAGCAGAGGAAGTAATAAAGGGGCCAAAGGAAGTGGGAATGCTGGAATGAAAATATTATAAAAAGCCAGAAGAGTCAGTAGAGGAATATACTGTGCAACAAGGCCTAGAGTACACACTTTTCACCAAGGCCTTAAGAAATGTGCTAGTGAGAACAGCTTGAGTGTCCCTAAGTAGATCAGTGGTGAATCTCCTCTGCAGGCCAGGGATGATGGTAGAAGAGATGATCACAAAGCTGGACTCGTTAATACCCAGAGAAATGATGCCCACTCCCCTCTCACTACCCCCAGTAACAGAGGACAGTTAGTGACAATTAACCTAAGCACTGGACACAAGGGGTCTGGAAGTACCACCATAAGAACTGGCAAGAGCTGAAGGCCAGCCAAGGAGCTGACCAGCAGGGAACTGTACAGATGGTTAAGACATTATGGCATGCCTAGGGATGAAGTAGACAAGCATGGCAAAAGATTGCTTCTTATTATTTGCAACCTGAAGATGGTAACAGTAGAAAAGCAGTAGGCCCAGGAATGTCTCCCCAAAAAAACTCATGATCCTTTTCTCCCTTTTATTTCCCAGACCAATTTTGAAATTCAGATCTTATTTATGGACCTACTTGTTTTCATTTACAATTGTTGTTGTCACACTTGGAATAACCTCCATATTGGGTCCTTGGCTAGTAGGTTAAGATTTATCATGGTAGGAAAGGCCAAGTGGAAACCTCTGAAACGAAACTCATACCCCTGGCCAAGAGAGAACTCAGAAACAACATTGCATCCCATTCTACTTACTCCGTGCTTTCCATAGGTCCAGAGGTCTTGATGCCCTAAAAACTGCACTTTTGCAAGAACAGTGAATGTGCAATTGAGCTACAATTTATGGATTCTCCCAGAGTAATGTAGATTGATTTTGTGTCCAGAAAATAGCAGATGAAAAAAGAAATCACCACCTTGCAGGATGTAATTGACTCTGATCAGCAGAGGCTGAGAAATTACATGCTTTCAACTTTTCCTCATTCAGTATGATGCTGGCTATGGGTTTCTCATATATGGCTCTTATAATTTCAAGATATCTTACTTCTATAACTAGTTTGTTGAGAGTTTTCATCATGAAAGAATGATTAATTTTGTCAAATTCTTTTTCTGCATCTATTGAGATGGTCATTTGGTCTTTGTTTTTGCTTCCTTTTATGTGGTGAATCACATTGATTGATTTATATATGTTGAACCATCCTTGCATTCCTGGGATAAAAACCACTTGGTTGTGGTGGATTTCTTTTTAATAATTTGTTGGATTCATTTTGCTAGCATTTTATTGAGGATTTTTGCATCTATATTGATAAGAGATATTGGTCTGTAGTTTTCTTTTTTTGTTGTGTCCATTCCTAGCTTTGGTATCAAGTTGACAATGGCAGCATAAAATGTGTTGGGGAGGATTCCCTCTTTCTCTATATTATAGAATATTTTCTGCAGAATGGGTAGCAGCTCTTCTTTGTAGTTTTGGTAAAAGATGGCTGTGAATCCATCTGGTCTGGGGCTTTTGTTTTCTTGGAAGGTTTTTATTGCTGCTTTAATCTCTTCACTCATTATTGGTATGTTCAGAAGTTCTGATTCTTCCTCACTGAGTCTTGGGAGGTTCCCTGTTTCCAGAAATTCATCCAGTTCCTCTACATTTTTGAGTTTATGTTCATAGATTTTATCATAATATTCACAGATCTTATTTTGTATTTCTGTTGTATCAGTTGTAACATCTCCTTTATTATTTTTAATTGAGCTTATTTGAGTCCCTTCTCTTCTATTCATAGCTAATCTAGCAAGAGGGCTATCAATTTTGATTATCTTTTAAAATTATCACCTTTTTGTTTTGTTTGTCTTCTGCATAGTTTTCTTATTTTTGATTATGTTTAATTCTGCTCTGACCTAAGTTATTTCTTTTCTTCTGTTGGTGTATGCCTACAACAGAAAGGACGGCTTTGACTGTATCCCATAGATTTTGATTGCTTGTATCCTCTTTTACATTCAGTTCAAGAAATGTTTTAATTTTCATCTTAATTTCTTCTTTAATATAATAATCATTTAGCAGAGTGTTTAATTTCCATGATTTTGTGTAGAATTGGGTGTTTCTTTTGGAGTTGATTACTAGATTTATCCTACTTTCATCTGAGAAGATACATAGTATGATTTCAATTTTTGTGAATTTGTTGAACCATTTTTTGTGTCCTAAAATATGATCAATCTTGGAGAATGTTCCATGTGCTGATGAGTAGAATGTATATTCACTAGTTTGAGGGTAAAATGTTCTGTAAATTTCTGTTAGGCTGAATTGTTCTATAGTCCTCCTTAAGTTCAGTGCTTATTTATTTTCTGCTCAGATGATCTGTCCAGTTCTGTCAGTGGGTGTTGAAGTCCCCAGTAGTTACAATGTTGCTATTTCTCTCTCTACTTAGGTCTAGTAGGGTTTGATTTACAAATCTGGGTGCTCATGTGTTAGGTGCATAGATATTTAGGATTGTTATGTCTTCTTGTTGAATTTTTCCTTTTGCCTTTATGTAATGGCCATTTTTGTCTTTCTTCACTAGTTTTGATTTAAAACCAAATTTATCTGATACAAGAATTATTATACCTGCTTTCTTTTGGTTTCCATTTGCATGGACTATTTTTTCCAGCCCTTGACCTTGAGTCTTTAAGAGTCCTTGTGGGTCAGATATGATTCCCGGAGACAGCAGATAATTGGCTCATTTTAAAAAAAATCTATTCAGCCAGCCTATGTCTCTTGAGTGGGGAATTCAAATTATTTACATTGATTGATACAATTGATATATGAGATGCTGTTCTGTCCATCCTGTTGGTTAGTACCTTATTGCTTTGTTTTACTCCTTGCAATATTGCTTTCTTTAAGCTCTGAGCTTTAGGTTTGGGGTGGTTTTACACTGGAACATGACCATTGTGTTGCTTCATGTATAAAGCAGTTCAGAGTATTTCCTGAAGGACAGGTTTGGTCTTGACAAATTCCCTCAGTGTTTGCTTATCTGGAAAATTCTTTATTTGTCCTTCGTTTATGAAACTTAGTTTTCAGTACACAAAATTCTAGGCTGGCAGTTGTTCTGTTTAAGAAGACTAAAGATGAGGCCTCAATTCCTTCTGACTGTTAAAATCCCAGTTGAGATGTCTGCACTTAGCCTAATGGGTTTTCCTTCATAATTTACTTGACATTTTTGCCTTATGGCTCACCGTAGTTCCTCCTTCATGTTGACTTTGGCCAGTTTGATGACTATGTGTCTTGGTGATTGCCTCTTTGCAATGTATCTTCCATATGTTTCTTTGTTTCTTGAGCTTCTTGGACCTGGATGTCTAAATCTCTAACAAGATCAGGAAAGTTTTCTTCAAATTTTACCTCAAATAGGTTTCCCAACTATTGTGTGTTTTCTTCTTCACCCTCTGGAATGTCTATGAATCTTATATTTGGTCATTTTATGCCATCCCTTATTTCTTGTAAGCTTTGTTCATTCTTCTTACTTCTCTGATTTAATTCAAAAGACTGACTGACTGATTTAATTAAAAAGTCTTGTCCTCAAGCACTGTGATTCCTTCTTCTGCTTGATGTCTAGTCTATTCTTATAACTTTCCACTGTGTTTCATATTTCCTTAAATGTATTTTTCATTTCCAGAACTTGTAGCTAGTTTTTCTTTAATATGTCAATCTCTTTAGTGAATTTTTCATTCATATCCTGGATTGCTTTTCTGGTTTCTTTGAGTTGGTTTTCCATTTCTCTTAGATTTCATTGAGCTTCCTTATAATCTATATTTGGAATTCCTTATCTTTCATTTCAGTATTTTCATTTGGGTTAGTATCCATTACTAGAGAGCTAAGGTTCTCTTTTGGAGGAGAACTTTTGTTTTAATTTTTCATGCTTCTTGAGTTTGTATGCTGCTTCTTTCTCAACTGGAGCAGTTCTTGCATCTTAAGTTTGGAGTCTCTTTTATTTAAATGGGTTTTTTCACCTCACTCATTTGTACAGGGCTGTTTGTAGCATATGTTGGGTAAGAACCTTTGGCTTAGTTTGTGGGTGCTTTGATGGTGATCTAGGTTCTGGATAGATTCCTTAGTAATGAATATCCTTAGTGTGATCCTTTTCTCAATTGCTAGTTGTTTGTATGCTGTAGCAGTGGTGAGGTGTGTGTGGGAAGATTCTCTGTCTCTCTTTGATGAGAGAGTGTGGAGGCTTTTGAAATCCTTTCTCTATTCCCAGCCCTGTGGTCTTCTTAGCACTAAATTGTAATGGCACACCCAGTTTAATCACTAAGATAGTAGGTGGTGTGTGTGGGTGAGAAACAACCTCATCCTGGATGACTGAGTCAGTAAATGCTTTAAATGGTTGAGTGAATTGATCTCCCTTTCAGTAGGTGGCATTTGCTGGTGGAAACAGGCTGCCATGTTGTTTTTGTGCCTGACTCTATTCCCATAGGAGAAGCACACAAACGCCTCAGTGGGGCCCTGGACTTCTGGGTGTATCCTTATTTTTTGCTGCAGTGGAGGTGGGTGGGGGAATGAGGTTGGGTAGGGCTAGGTTGGGTGGACTTGCCCTCAGGCTCCACAAAAGCTGGTAAGGTCACTATTTTGGCAGGTTCAAAGGTCTGTTCCCAGCTTCTGTGGCAGGCCACCCGGGAGGGTCCAAAGTGGCCCCACCCAGCTAAGAAGTCTACTTGTGGAGATAGGGCCAACTGAGATTCTCAGTCTGACTATCCAGCTCTCACAGTTCTCCCCAGTCCAGGTGTCTGACCCTCTAGAACATGTCTTTGCACAAAATGCTGGCTAGCAATGAACTCCCAAATTGTGTACTTCAGGTACACCACTAGTCCACAGAGGAATTAGTGTGGGCCCCACTCCCTGTATATGCCTCAGCCTGGAGTATGTAACTACTGGAGAGAGGGAGCTTCTCACCTACTTCTTAGCACAAACTGTTCTCCCAGCTGGAATGGGTAGGGAAGGGGCCACCACTTGTGGTCAGCCCCAGCACCTGAACCAACCATGCCTGGTTGCTATGGCCCCCGTGGGTGCGCCATAGAATCCACCCTAATCAAACAGCGCAGCTTTCTTGCAGGAGTGGGGTGGGCACTTTCCCAGCTTGCCATGTCTGGGAACCTCATAGTATTCTACTGTCAAATCTGTCCATGTGGGCTTCCTCACCAACAGAGTCAAACTCACAGACCTACTCCCGTGTCTCCAGCAGCCCTGAGGGACCTGGGTCCTAAGGGACCTGGTTGGCCAGCTCGTCTGACCTGCTGCTATGCAACTCTGCAAAATGCTGTCAGGCAGTCAGTGCCTGAATTGGGCATTCCAGATCCACTGCATGCTGCCGAAGAGAGAGGCAGGGATCTCACTTTCCTAAGAAGCCTCATCCTGTGGCATGCTCCTGCTGGGGGTGGGGGATGGGATAGCTGCTCACCAAATTCTTGGCCTAAACTGCTTTGCTTGTTGTGGGTGGGGGGAGAGGGAGGGCAGGGAAGGAAGCACCTGAATGGATGAAGCCTGCTCCCTGGCCTTTCATGACACTCTCTCCGGTGGGGAGTCCCACACAGAGTGTCTGAGCTCTGGGATAATGCAAGTTCTTCCCACTCTACTGTGTTTGCCTCTGTGTCTGGGCTCCTGGGGGTGGAAAAGCCTCCAAGAAACTCAGTAGCCCACTGGTCGCCAAATGGCTGCAGAAGGGTGAAAGGGATCTCCCCTTACCCATTCACTGGGCTTGGACCTTCTCTGGGTTTGATCCTCACTGATATCTTTTTTCATTTATCTTCTATCTTCTCTGCCTCACAATTTTCCTCTGTGAGATCCCTAGCAGACTCCAGCATCTCTCTTTATGATCCACACCCACTCTGTGTCTTGTCTCTGCTTTCTTTTGTCAGAAATCCTATCTTCCTGCTGGAGCAGTAGGACAGGCGATGTCTCTCGTCGGCCATATTTACTTTTCCTTAATTTTCTATTTTTCTCCAGTGTTGTTTGAATATTATGAGTCTGTTGTTAAATTATATTGTTAATAATTCAATTTATTATGTATTATGGATGAAATTGTTAAAAAAAAATAAAGGCTTACACAAATGAACATGTTATACTAGAATAGTTCCTGAATTGGGCACCCTAGATTCACTGCAGGCCTCCAAAGGGGAAGGCATGGGTCTCACTTTCTGTAGAAACCTCAGCCTGTGGCATGCTCCTGCTGAGGCGTGTGTGTGGGTGTGTGTGTGTGTGTTTGTCTGCTCACACATTCTCCACCCAAACTGCTTTCCCTATTGCAGTGGGGGTGGGGAGGGGCAGGGAAGAAGCATCTGAATGGAAGGAAGCCTTCTCTCTAGCCTCTCATGACACTCTGCCTGGTGGGGAGTCCCACACAGTATATCCAAGCTCTGGGATCAGATACAAATATATATATATATATATAACAATTCCATTTACATATAGATTCAAAGAAGCAAAAATTAGACTTCAAGACAGAAGCCAAGATAGTGGGCATATGTTGGAAGGTTGGGGGGGTGTAAGTGATTAGGAAGGAGCAGGAGAGGAGCTCCTGGGATATTCTTGATGGTCTATTTATTCACCTGGGGGGTAGCTACATAGGAGTGTTTACTTTGTGAAAATTGGGAGTATACTTTTGTGATTTTTGTACTTTGTGTGATATATTTGGATAAAAATTTTTAAAAACCAAATGAGCAAAAAAAGCATTGAGATTGTGAGCTATACTTACATATTGTAAGTCCTTCTACACCTGAATTGACAAGATTGGTTTGCCAGGCAGACATGTTCAGTTTCCAAAATGAATGAATGTGCACATTTATCTAAGGGTAACTGTCATAGAATATGCTGACCATTCTATAAGCTTTCAGAAGTGCCTCACATTGGTAACTGGGACAAATGTTAAACTCCATGACATCCAACAAGTCCTGCATTATCTGCCCCGGCCAGTCTGGCAGTCTTTCCCACTTTGCTTTGTACTCTGGATACACTGGATTTCTTTAGGTCCTTCATACTCACCAATATCTCACACACCACAGGATTTTGGCATATGCTGTTCCACCTGTCTGCCATGCTTTTCCTTGCCCTCTTCACTAAATCCTTAATGTCTTGATGTTCATAAGGAAAGCTTCCCTGATTTTCTAACTCATGTAAGCCTCCATAAAGTTCTTGTGTTTCAATGACCTGCTTCATAGGACTTGTTACAGTTGAGGGGTTTTTTTTCTTTCTTTTTTCCCCTTTAGAGATGGGGTCTCTCTCAGTCACCCAGGCTGGAGTGCAGTGGCATAATCATAGCTAACTTCAGCCTTGAACTCCTGGGCTCAAGTGATCCTCCTGGAATTAGCCTTTGGAATTGCTGGTATCATAAGTGTAAGCAACTGCACCTGGCAATTTTTCATATAATTTTTTGATTATTTGACTAAATTTTGTCCCAATGTGTCTTGTTTACATTTAATATTACATTTTTATAGTTTGACTCACATGCAATTGCAAAAATAGTATAGAGAGTTTCTCTGTACTCTTCATGAAACTTTCTCCAATTATAACAGTTTAGATAAATGCAATACATTGTCAAAAATAGGAAATTAATATTGGCACAACATTATTAATTTAAATATGATGCATGACTTTTAAAATTATCATGGAACATCATTACCTTATTGTACAGTGCCTGACACATAATTGGTTCTACATATTTTTAAATGACTATTGATTGGATGAGAATATGAAGGAATCATATTTTAACCTAAACTTCCTTATCTCTGAGAGCATAAGAGTGTTCTACAAAATTACCCCACTTCCTAATCCCATAAATTATAAGGTATTATCACTGTCTTCTCTGAAAGGGATATATATTAACACTCTTTTCCAAAGTTGTGATAATTTTTCTTGATTTCTATACTCAATGCTTGCTAACCAATGCCAACCCTGTGACATTGGAGTTGAAGACTTAGATTTCCAGAAATGCCTTTACTAGAGAAAGGAATCAGCATTCATTTACATTCTACTTTATAAAGCAGAGTTAAGCAGCTCTGTGAATGAACTGGAATTATCCCTGGGAAAAGGAAATATTTTAAAGACTTTATTACATGAAAAAAATCTTGTAAGGCTATTTAATTCCTATAACAATGTCTAATGGTGCCCAGGTCTGTTCTGCACCCACAAAAAAACTAAAATTTAAACCATCTAGTAGCTTTACATGTTTGAGATCTGGTTGTTTATTCATGATCACTAAGTGCTGGAGAGATACCTTGTGTGTTCTTATTGCCAACAAGACCTTGTACCTGATTGTTCCAGGAACACACCTTAGACTTTGTGTTATTTTATAGTCATATTTACCTATTACCACCACCAATCCCATAAACCTTTCTCTACCCAGTCCTACCTCCAAATACGCACCCTGTCATTAGCATAATTTAAAGGACCAAAGTACCAGATAACTTCTTACTTCTTCTTCTGTATTCTTACCCAGTTCTTATCTAGATATACCCAAACACCAACCTAGTTTGAGTATCTTTTTCCAAGCCTTGATTTTGCCAAACTTCTTTCAAGGAATGTAACCTAGCCCTATGTCCTAACCTAGGTCTGAAGGTTAGTATAGTAAAATCTATTTCTATTTGATGAATTCCTGTGTATTAACTCTTATAGAAATTCTCTAGTACCATGCCCCCTCATAATAACACATTTTCATGGCTTGAACAATCCTAGAATTAAGACTGAGATAGTTCTGCCTGTTTAGAGATGGTGTTCAGTCTATGAAGATGCTCTGAAAGTAATTTTTGGAGTGAGTTCATTCCCTGTCTCTCTCATCATTCAGTGCAAGTCTAGAGTCAAATTCCATCACAGATTCTCCACACTTAGTCAATGGCCCCCCACATCACAATCATAAATGATGAAAATAAGAAACCTGAAAAAATCTTATTTTTCCTGAAGTGAAAAGGATGTTACTAATTGTATTCCATTAAGAAAATATCAATTTCTCACAAGTACTAAATTTAAATAGCTATTTCAATAGATGGCAGAAAGAAAAATATATTCAATGCTAAATTCTATTTAATTACCTTTTTTTTTTTACATCTCACAGCATGAATACGTTCATCACTGACTCTTTGAAAGTGACTGAGGTAATTATCGGAAAAAATTATTTCATTTTGATTACTAGAAAAGCATCATTTAAATTATTAAATCTTCAGGCAAATGTGAAACCTATAATTATGCATTTAAAAACAAGGCAGAATTTTACAGCCATTAAAATGCCTCTTCCCTGAAGGAAGTGAGCAATGTTACTGTTATTCAGGCTATAAAACAGTGACAGGACCAGGGGAGCTTAAAGAATTGAATAGTCACAAAAAGATTTTAGCATGTTCAATCAGAGTGTGGTCTAAATAGCTGATCTAGAGTCCCATATGGCTAATTTAATTGACGTACACTCAATTATTAAAAAGGTAAAACAGTGCAAATTATTCATTGAGATATCAAGACTGAGTAATTCAAGTTAAGTCAATTCTTTCTGAAGTTAGGTTGAGAGATCAGAAGGCCTCCTACGGGTGAAATAGTCTAACAATTTCATACTATATTTATATTCAACACATTTTTATTCTTTACTTCATGTGAAGAAAATTATTTTTAATGGGAGCAAAAAATGTGGCATTCTGAGTACGACATTTTTTAGGAGAACATCTTAACCTTTGAATAGAGTGAAGTATGATATTTTGAATAGAGAAGTATTGTGACTCAGATATTTACAAATTAGAAAGAAACTGAAATATGTAACATATCTAGGAAATCTTTCAATAGATAATGCAATCTATGTAGAATTTTTTACTTTTAATCAAATAATTTCAAATATAGTAAGTAAAAATAACTTTTCAATAGCAGAGTTAGCAGAGAAAGGAAAGTACAAATAAGGCTTAGGTATGTAAGACAAGTTTAGTTTATAAAATTGCATTAAATATATAATCTTCCTTATAATGGCTATTCTTATATTATTAAGTGAAAGTAATATGAAAATATTTTTGTTCATATCCAGGTTTAGAGGCATAATCTAAATCCATGGTCAAAATGAACACAATTCTACTATATTTTATTATTTTTGTTGAAACTTTAGCAGCTTATTTAAATGAAATAAAAAAGTTCTCTTTTAATCAATGTAACATATAAAACACTAATAGATATTTTAATTTGTTTCATAAATAGACATAAACATTTTGACGACAGATTATGTTTTCATCCTTTTATACATAGAAATTGATTTTTCTGATATACACCGGCCCACGTAGTTATGTGTTCTTTTCATCTTACTAAAAACTCTTACACTATTGCAAGGACATGGAAACAACCCAAGTGCCCATCAGTTCATGAGTGGATAATCAAAATTTGGCATATGCTCACAGTGGAATATTTACTCAATTCTAAGAAGACAGCGAGCTAGCACCGCTTATACTATCCCAGATTAAGCTTAAGCCCATTATCCAAAGTGAGGAGACACGAGATCAGGAAAATGGGCTCCACATGTACTCACCATCAAATTGGTACTGACTGGTTAAAAAACTATGGTGCTCAAATGGTGGTAGTGCTCACCAGGGATTGGGGTAGGGGAGACCCACATCTTAGGGATGTGGCGAGCATTGTGGAGGGGGAGGGCATACCTCTAACCCTTGTTAGGGAGAGGCAAAGATATAAAATGTAACCAAAATGTCAAAAAAACCTACTTTTATCTAGTGGTGGGCAGGAGGGAGGGGGGAGGAGGGGATGGGTGTATACTTACATAATGAGTGCGACGCACACCACCTGGAGGATGGACATGCTTGAAGTTCTGACTGGGCAGGGGGGTGGGGTGGCAAGGGCAATGTATGTAACCTTAACAATATTTGTACCCTTATAATATGATGAAATATAAAGAAAAAAATGATAAAGAAAACCTCTTTTTGAAGAATCAGACATAATGTAGGGTAGGACACACAAAAAGAATGGGTTGACTGTAGGTACTAGGTGGTGAAGGTTGGGTTAGAGATGTATTTGCCTGATTCACAGTTCTGCAAGGGGCTGCTGCTTATACCTTCCCAGGACTGAGAGGAGAGGTCAAGGCTAATTGGCAACTGAAAGTGGAATCCATAAAGTGGTTGGTAAGAATCTAATTCTATAAAGAAGATGTAAAAAAAAAAAATCTGGAAACAACTAAACTACCTGAACTGAGAAAAGAAAACCCCATATATTTCTAAAATCAAAAGTATTTGAATCTTGCTCCTTATAAATGCCATTATATTGAGCTATCTAGATAATGACAGTTTTTATTTTATAATGAGAATTGAGGTACTCGTAATTTGCAAACTGTGAGAGGGAAAGGTCTTTTTTATTAGAAAATCTTATTGAATAAGTTTCAATTGTGTGTAAAAAAACATTTAAAAAAGTATTGTTCTCCTTTCTTCTCCACAGGATATTTTGAGTCATGACCTGGAAGACCAAGTTAATAGTCAGTTAACGACAGTTTTGCATGATTTAATTTGGAATCTTATTTTAAATGGCATAGATACAAGTAGAAACTTGGCTGTAGAATCTAAGAATATAGAATAGAAAGAACAGAAAGAAATCATAACTTGTTAAACACACACACACACACTAGTGTAACTCAGGCACGTTACCCTAAGTTAAAAAGACATCCTGAGAGAGCTGCTGCACAGAATATAATATTTTTGATGAAATAAATCTATATCTCAATGCCATTTTTATCTTACATGAGAAGATACATGAAGTTATAATCTCTAGGAATATATAAAGTGAATGCTTGATTCAATTTTTTAATTGCTATCAGCTAAGTTATTTCTGAACATATAAGCCTATATCATAGGTTAGCCAAGGGGATATCAATTCCTGAATTCATAAAGTTGAAAGCTTATGGACTTAAGAGTGAGATACATTTGTCTTCAAATCTTATCTCCACTGCAGCCTAGTTGTATGATAGTGGAGAAAATACTTTATGCCTTGCCTTATCTAAAAAATAGGGAGAATATTACCTACTTCAAGAATCGTTATAGGAATTAAGTAAAATAAGTTTTGAAAAGGTTCGTTATTGTTAATTTCTGTATTATGTATAATTATACACAATAATAAATTATTTGTGCTCTTGGGAATATATATAAGGACTCGAAAAACAAGCATTGCAA
The DNA here is from genome assembly GCA_008750895.1 of Mirza zaza. NCBI lineage: Eukaryota > Metazoa > Chordata > Mammalia > Primates > Cheirogaleidae > Mirza > Mirza zaza. The sequence continues at coordinate 5,796 of VSMD01019834.1, read as the reverse complement.
TGTTTACCAAGAACCTAGTTTTTAGAGTGTTCATCTTAAAATTTAGACATGTTCAGGAAGGAGGAGTTCTAAACACGGTTATGTATAACCTTCCTGACTAAATTTTATTCCCCAACACTTTTCTTTATTGGCACATATGCATTTGCTCTCATTTTCCAAGGCTGCAGCTGTGCCTGAAGCATCCATTGGAAGAACAGATTGAGAGTTAGGTTTTAAGCCTGTTGGTTCTCGTGCAACTGGAAGATATTAAAGTCAAGATGTCACATAGAGAGTTATATATGTGTATCCACTTCTCAGAAGAGGGATTTGAGACAATGAGCTAAATTTGGCAATCATCACCATATGGTTATAATTACAACCACAATGACAGATACGTTGCCTGGGAGAAGAGTACAGAGTGAGGAGGTGGATCAAGATCCATTCTTGTCACACCCATCATTTAAGAGCAAATACAAGAAAATGGACATGCAGTGAAGTCTGGCTTGAGAGAAAAGTGGGGAAAATCAGGAGAGCACAGGATCATAGAAGCCCCTAGCACTTTGCAAGGACAGCTGAAACTAAAGCTGTTGTGGAGTTGAGGTGTCATCATCTATAATCTGATGCAAATGTTTCCCCTACACAATCCTCAATTTCATTCCTTGGTGCTGAAGTCCATAGACCGAATTTCGTCCTTGGAGACCTTGCAGCTGATTGGATCAGGTCCACCCAAATTATTAAGAGTAATTTCCTTTGTTTAATGTCTATTATTGTAGATGCTAATCACATCTACAAAACATCTTCACAGCAACACCTAGATTAGTGTTTGATTGAAGTATTGGGTACTACGGTCTAGTAAAATTGACACATAAAATTGACCATCATACCCGGTGTCTGGCTAGCCCCTAAAACTACATATTTGCTTAGCCAAACCCATTTCTCCTGCTTACCAAAGATCCAGGCCTTTCGTTGTATAATAAGGAGCTAAACATTTAATATATTAAATGTACCTTAGATATCATATGGGTAGACATGTAAAACTTCATTGAGTTGTATCTATAAGGTTTGTACACCTTGTGTTATTGCTCAATAAAACATTTTTAAACCACACCTATTAAATCTCAGAATGGGTTTATTTTAAATTAGTTTTTCAGGATCCATATATATGACATTGAAAATTTTAATAAAGTGTTTTTTTAGGTAGACTAAAAATAATTCTTACAGGTTACAAGTATTACTATTTTCCACCTATAGATTAAAAAAATCACATTAGTCGCAAAACACCAGAAATAAACTACCCCTCTTCATCTCAGTCCCCCTTAAACTCAATATAAAAGGCAAAACAGCTGTACTTCAGACTGCGTGCTGCTTTGTGATAAATTCACCATATAGTAATTTTTAATAATTTAATATAGGATAACAGAATAGTTTGTAAAATTTAAATCATAAATCCTTTAATAGTACCTGTCATGTTCACTAATGCACAGAGGGGTAACAGAGCTCAGTGGTTAAAGGGGAAGATTATCCATACCTCTTCTAAGATGTCATGGTGTGGGCACTAACGATGTTAAATTCTATAATGTTATTTCTTGCTATCAGATATTGTGAAAAACAAAGAATCAAAAGAGAATCCAAGGTTTGCAATTACAATGCTATAGGCACACAAACATCTTGTCATAACCTTAACTGTCAGGCCACTGGCTACGAAATGGATTTACAAGTTTCTTTCTCAGTGTTTATTTTGTTTTCCACAAATTCTGATCTTCAACATCAGCAAAAAAATTCACCTTGAGGGTGTGCTATTATTCCACAATTGTACATCAAGGATATTATAAGCACTTGGCTTTTGGTTTCCATCCATATAACATCCCTCACCTTTATGACTCCAGGACACTATTGCAAGTCCCAAGGAGCCTGATGCCATAGCGTGTGATGAAGTGGATACCAGGTAATATCTGCCTATGTACTTTTTTATAGGTCACTTGACAGAATGGGAAAACATTTTATACAATGGGTAAAAATGCTACTTTCATCATGAAATCTTTAGCATAATGTGATGCCCAAAATACATTTCTGCCTTCCATAATCTCCTGGAAAGAACGTCAATAAAATTTTGAGGAATAAAAATGTAGGAGTACATTATGAACGCAATGGTCTGGAAAACCTTTGTGTTTTGAGGAGATCAACATTTGTAAGAATCAGTGACAATAAAGAGAGATTCTGTGTTGACTGCCTCAGAAGCATCGAAATGCAAAGCAATGAAACTGCTGTCAGTGTTTAAGAATAGCTGGATCCTGGTCCATAACTTGGGGAAAAAAAGAGTTATGTGTCTGAGTTTAGATGCTCTGAAGTATTCTGCCAAATTTCAAGACATGCCTTTATACATTGATTATGAAAAATATATTTACAAAAGCATCTTCTCCAAGATTTATGAGACAGATAAATCAAGGCAATAGTTAATAGATTTTCAGGGGAAAGAATACTGCAATAAACAATTTTTTACCCATATTCTAGGCTTGTGATATCATTGTCATAATTTCTGGCATGCTCTGAATTCCTTATAATAATTATTAATACATTAATAAAAGAAAGTGTTCTAACTCTCAATTTTGAAAGGTAGACATTTGAAACTTTTTTGCTCATAATTAATGTGCCATTTATCGTATGTGAAAAGATATGAATAGAAGTTAGAAAAGATATGTTAGAAAAAAATAGCAAATATGTTTATCTGGTAATTTAAGACTCCAAAATCCACATAAAGTTGACGCATATATGATTTATCCAGATTAATTTTGGTAGGCATAAAACTTGTGAAGGCCTTTATCTTATGGATGCCCCAGGAGGGCAAGCATTCCTAATGGTGTATGCTTCTTTAGAGACCTTCTGATCTGCAGTGTCTCACCTTTTTAACCCCTGAAGGTACCAAACTTAAAAATAACTTTCCTGTCAATTTACCAAGACAAGCAGCCTGGCACATTTGTACAATGTTCTGGATCAAGAGTTAGAAGATCTGCCTTCTCATTTGAACTCAGCCATTGTATAATTTGGGTATGGAATTGTATATCAAGTACAATCTGAATACTGCACAATAGCCATAAAACAAAGCATTTGCCAAAATAATGTCCCTTCTATCTCTAACATGCTATAATTTAAGACTTGACTTTAGCCTCTCATGATGTCTAGCATTATGCTAGTTGTTGTGTGGAGGTGAAAGAATGACATTACTAAATAAATAAATAATGATATTGCCTTCAAGAAATTTGTTACCAAAGACATACTTGGAATAATTACAGAATGTTAGAGAGACATTCTAGAATGTTTTTAAATGTTTAGAAGTGGAACACATGCAAATTAGTTACTGATAGGGTGGTAAAAGATGAGAGAGATAAGGAGAGAGTCAGAGACCCTCTAGAATGGGTAAAATCTGAAAGACTGATAGCACAAAATGCTGGCAAGGCTGTAGAGCCACTGGAATTCTTTTACGTTGCTGGCAGAAGAATAAAGGTGGATGTAGTTTGGATAACTCTTTGGGTTTTCTTTAAAATTATAGTACAGCAACTCCATTTGCTTGGAATTCCAATTTATTTGAGTACATTCCATTTACTCAAAACAAATGAAAATATATGTCCACAGAAGCTCCTCTACAAGAATATTTCCAATTTCCTTATTCATAATAATCCCAAACTGGAAACAAATCAAATATCCATTAATAAGAGAATGAATAAATGAATTATGTACATTCATACAATTGAATACAATTGAGCAGTAAAAATAAATTAATTATGAAAACATAAAACAGCATGATTAATCTGACAAGCATTTTTTAATAAAAACAGACTAAAAGTACATATTGAATGGTTACATTTAGATGATTTCCAAGAAGACGTACAACCAGTTTCTTTTGATTAATATTGAAAAGCCATTGCTTGTAGGATTGAAAAATTGCCTAAGAGAGGATACAAGGTTACATGGGTGGATAAAATTTTCATAACTCTTTAAATAAACATGTAACATCTTCATATTTTAAATGTGTAGATTATATCTCAATATAAAATTAAAGGTTATTGAGTGGGCTAATAAAGGAATTTACAACAGGTTATTCACCAAAAATTATATAGAAACAAAGCTAGAGATTGATAAATAAACATACATATATGTATATATAATTCTATATGTATATATAATTACATACATGTATATAATTCTATAGAATTATATACATGTATGTAATTATATGTAATACATATGTAATTAAATGTATGTATAGAATTATATAATTTTATATACATATATAAACACTACTTTTTAAGTGTGTCCAAATTATATTTGTGAAAAACAGGGCAGGAATAAGACCAACGATTAGAGAAAAAAAGGGTTATGTGCCAGATTAGAAAAGGAATGCATTAGGATTAAAGAAAAGTGTAGAGAAATTAAACATAGGACAGGGCATGAGTATATGATTTTAAAAGCACAGAGAAAGAAAGTGAACACAGGGAATATACATGAAGAGCTGAAACAAGAGCCCTTTTTCTGTTACAGGAACTGAAAGAAGCATGGCAGAGGTCTTGCCACATTCATATATATTCTAATACAAAGCTATCCTGATCATAGGTAGAAGGCATTCAGATAATAAAACTTCAGACAGAATAAAGCTAAGTGGACTAATGATTAATCTACACTTTACATAAGAATCTGAGATTCCTCACATGTCTAGAACTATATAAAAAGAAATTTAAAATTTATTATCTGGATTACACTGCTGTCAATTGAACTTTATTGCTGCTAACATCAAAAAAATATTTCAAAACAGTCCGTTTATGAATAATTTCCTTTTTGTGCTTAAACACGAAGCAAAATATGAGCATGAAACTTAAACTTTCATAGGATAAGCAATTATCAACATGAGCATTTGTGTTTTTCACATTGTGTAGACCTCATACCCAAATCTAGTCCATTCCACCATGAAAACTGACACCAATAACAGTTAAAGAAAAATGTGAACATTCTTCTATTTAAATATTGAACTGCTAATAAACCTCATGAAAACAAGGATATTGAGCCCATCCCCTTATAGGAGCAAATTGCAGCTGTGAGACATTTATTATTCTGTTTGCTCAAGCATTAGTTATAGCTTTTCTATTTAATATCCCTTGAAACTATTAACAAAAAAACCACACGAGTTAAACCAAAATATGTCAACATAAATAAATGGCTTAAAAATATTATATGTAAATAAACATATGAGGGAAACTCTCAGCACGCATTAGGAGGCCTGCAGTTAGTATATGCCATACTCAGTGATGCTAATGGTTTGTCAGTGAGCACCTAATCCTACAGCAAATAGCTGTATACTGCCAGCTTCCTCTCTTTTCTCCCTTTACTTTTCCTTCCATTTCCATTCCCAGTGACCTAATTCAGTCAGACCTCCCTGTGCCAAGAGGCTAGAATAACATTTTGTTTTTCTGAAATCAAGCGACTAAAAACTGTACATGAAACCAAACATATAGGCATGTGACTTTTGTGTTAATAATATGTGTAAATTATTGTAAATGATTAGCACATAATGTAAAGTTGTACCTCTAAAGCTGTATCTCCCCTTACTGTGCATATTGTAGGTCAGAGCTCCCAGGACATTAGCTATAGGTTAGGATATTTAATACCCTAGGATATCCTTATTCCATATCTTCTGAAAATAATAACACTGTCTTTCTAATTTGTCACAAGCCAAACATCACTTTCTCTTTCTAACTCCTATTACTAATAAATGCTTACATAAGCCCTCTTGACACAATTGTACACATTCTGCTTATGATAGTAAGC